>JANBTS010000018.1:0-207283 GCA_027578955.1 Coemansia sp. RSA 1250 | reverse complement strand
CTTGGCATTGTCAGCAGCAGATTCCTCTGCCTTAGCATCTTCCACCTTTGGCTCATCTTCCTTGGAATCGTCAGCAATGGGTACTTCTGCTGGGCGTTCAGCCGACTTAATCTCCTCAATAGCAGCAGCAGGTTCCTCTTCCTTGGGCTCTTCCGCAGCAGCGACTGGCTCCTCTGGCTTAGTATCTTCTGCAAGTGGTGCCTCTGCTTCTGGCTCCTTTGCCTTGGGCTCTTCAGTGACAGATTCCTCTGCATTAGCATCCTCCGCCTTTGGCTCATCCGCCTTGACCCCTTCTCCCTCCAGCTCCACTGGTTTAGTATCTTCTGCCGATGGAACATCTGCTTCCGGCTCATCAGCCTTGGGCTCTTCAACAGCGACAGGCTTCTCCGGCTTAGAAGCATCTGCCTTGACATCGTCAGCAGTGGGCACTTCTGCTGGGGACTCGACCGACTTAATCTCCTCAATGACGGCAGCAGTTTCCTCGGTCTTAGCCTTCTCCTCGAGCGCTTCAGCGGCAGCAACTGAATCCTCTGTCTTGGAATCGTCAGCAGAAGCAGCAACAGCTACGGGCTCCTCTACTTTTTCATCCTCAACTTTGAGCTCCTCAGGCTCAGTATCCACCACCTTTGGTGCTTCTGCCTTGGACTCTTCAATAGCAGCGACTGGCTCCCCAGACTTAGTCTCCGCCTCAGACCCCTCGGCCTTTTTGCATTCAGCCTTGGCTTCTTCAGCGGCTACCACTGGATCCTCCGGCTTAGAAACATCCGCCGTAGCCTCTTTTGCCTCGAGTTCATCAGCATCAACCTCATCAACTTTAGGCTCTTCAGTAGCATTTGCTGCAACAGGTTCCTCTAGCTTCGCCGCATCCGTCTTGAGCTCCTCTGCTTGAGCATCTGTCTTGGGCTCTTCCGCAGCAGTCACAGGCTCTTCTTTGGCCTCTGGCCTTGGCGCCTTCATCTCAAGTTCCTCTTTTTGAGATTCAGTGAGCTTGATGTCTTTGGTATCTACAGCAGGCTCTTCTACCTTGGCATCCGCTGACTTGAGCTCCTCTGACTTTGGTTCTTCCGCTTGAGACTCGGTAGGCATTGTCTCCTCGGTAGCCACAACAGGCTCTTCAGCGGCAGCCACAGTTTCCTCTGGCTTCAACTCCTCTGGTTGCGGCTCCTCAATCTCCTTGTCTTTTGAAGCGGTCTCCTCATCTTTAGCATCTGCTTTGGAATTGTCAGCGACAGGCTCCTCTATCTGAGGATCAGTAGGATTAGCCTCCTCAACAAGAGCGGCAGGCTCTTCTGGCTCAGCTTTTACGTTGGGTTCTTCAGCAGCACCAACTGTATCCTCCGGCTTAGGCGTACCATCTTCCTTTGACTGCTCCGCCTTTACTTCTTCGCTGGGCTCCTCAGCATTGCGCTCCTCCGGAGTGGAATTTTCGGTGATGGACTCTTCCGCCTGAGAGTTAGGAAGCTTGGGATCTTCAGAAGCTATAGCAGGCTTTTCGGTAGTAGCCACAGGCTCCTCGACAATAGCAACAGGCTCTTCCGACTTGGGTTCTTCCTTGGGCTCTTCAGCAACTGACACAGGCTCTTCTGGCTTCACCTCCTCTGGCTTCGGTGCTTCTGCCTCCGGATCCTCAGCCTTGAGCTCTTCAGCAGCGATCACAGGCTCGTCTGGTTCAGCAACATCCGTCTTCTCGCATTCCGCTTTGGCTTCTGTATTGGGCATTTCAGTGGCAGCTACAGGCTCCTCTGTTTTTGGAATCTCCGCCTGTGATTCAACCTGCCTGAGCTCTTCCGTAACCACAGCAGACTCTTCAGCAGAAGCTTCTGGCTCCTCTGCTTGAGATTCGGTAGGCTCAGCCATATTAGCGGCAGGCTCTTTGGGCTTAGACACGTCATCAGCCTTGGCCTCTTCTGCTTTAAACTCTGCTTCAGGCTCTTTACCAGCATCCGCAGACTCGGCTTGAAGTTCCTCTGTCTGGGATCCAGCTGGCTCGGTCTCTTCGCCAGTAGCAACAGGCTTATCATCGGTGCTTATAGCAGGCTTCTCCAGGCTAGATACACCCGGTTTAGCCTCTTCTGCTTTAGCCTCGACATTTGAATCCTCAGTCTCCGGAATGTCCGTCGTAACCGTCGCTGATTTTCGCTCATTTGCAGAATCGTCAACAAGCTCAGTGGTATTTTTGTCTGAAGGATCGTCGTTAGAAGCCTCGGCCGATGGCTTGCTATCTTCCTCTGTCGAAGTGCAGTTTGCACAATCGCCGCCAATTGCCTGTGAGCCAGAAGCAGCCGCCTCCGTGTCATCTGCCGCATCGGTCGGCCTCTTATCAGCATCATCCTTGCTTACAACCACATAGCCGCTGTCGTCGTCAGATAGAGACTTTTCCAAAGTGGGATCATTGGCCGTGGGAGCAGCGGGCTCGGCAATGTCCGCTTTTGGATCTGCAGTAGACTCCAAAACAGGTGTATCAGCAACACTGGTAGACTGATCGGCAACATTTTCTGGTGGTGCAGGCTGGTTGGCGACATTTTTGATCTCCGACAACGACAGATCCAAACACGTCGACGATGCCGATTCCGCCTGCCCCTGGGCCTTCAGAGCAGCAACTGGCCCTGGAGCTATAGAAAACAATTTGAGCATTCATGCAATTTTGTCTGCGCATTTGAAAAATTATAATTACCTTGTAGTTCACTAAGAGGGGTTGCAATAGCTGAATCGTCATCATCGGAAGCAGCATCGGCAGGTTCCGGACGCGGAGCAACAGTGGTTTTCACAGCAGCAATATTGCCAGGAAGCTCTTGCTGAGAAATATTGCTATCATTTGTGGCATCTGTTGGCGCTGAGCTAGCCACCTGTTCGCCATCAACCCGATACTTGGCATGTGATATTGCCTGCGGCAGGGCAACATCCAGCACAGCCGAAAACTCGGCTGCATCATTGGGGGTTTCAGCTGCATGAAGTGTCAGCAGCTGAGACTCTTCAGAGTCTAGGAAATACGCAGTTACTTCAACTGCAGACTCGAGCGCGTCTTCGCCCTTGAGCGTAATAGAAAATGTGTACCGCTGGTACGTAGCCATTTAAGATATTAAAGATTTGTTTTTTTTCTTGATAATAGTAAGTGCGCAGATGATATATACGATTACAGGCACAAAAAAAAGAGAGGGAGCAGATAAAAATATGAAGAAAAAGGAGAAAATAAATGCTTCTTATATTCCAAACATCCCACCAAAAAAATATTTGAAGCTCAGCCTCATTTTTGCGTATTTTTGAAGCTCATGAGCAAATCCAGTTTATCTGCAGCAACCAACACGATATGCATTTAAACGACGTATTTTTATACTGATCATAGATGGGGTAGCATTAGCAGTGCGTTTTTTGTCTGGCAACGGCCAGAGAGTGAGTGCTCAACACATCTTGCCAAATGCCCTTAAAGACATCGAAGGAGGGGGGTGTAACGAACATTGGATATTTCAGCTATATGCACCGACTTCCAGCTGATTGTCCCAACACACACCCACATTTTTTCTTGTTGCAGCATGAACAAGACAAGCGTTCTTGTTGCGCTTTGTGCATGCTGAAATCAGAATAGTATACATTTTTTGTTGCTCACACGCATCAAAACGTCCAAAGATTGACTAGGTCAGATGAGGGATCCTCGGTACTTTCTCTTCGTTGAGGAGCGTTTATTGCAACACAGCAAGATGCTATTGTGAATTCAACACACTATTGCCCAGCCCTTGTATCCCAACTTTAACTATATTAGGATATAGTGTCCTAAAGCACCAAGGGGGTGGTTCTTGACCTCCAAAAAGGCCATTTCAAAAAAACCCCCACACAAGCTATACCGAGTCCATCAGAGCACTGGCAATGCCCAAAAGCACAAACAGCAACACCACCATTGCCCAAATAAGAAATTTCCGCAGCTGGAAGCTTGGCTGCAATGCATTGCCGGCTTCTTCGTCTCTACGCGGTCGAGCATCCGGCTGCAGCTGGCTCTCTGCAACATAGCCAGAAATTTTGCCTCCCGACACATCCAGCAGCCTGCTGTTCTCCGAAGGCATATTTTTCTATACGCATCACAGAAATGTTAATATCTGCAACATATCAGCTTAGCTTTTGTATGGTTCACATGATACTTACCTGGCTGTTTGCTCCATTGTTTGAGCTCAATGTTGTTTCTGATGCTTGTCTGGCTTTGCCATCAACCACTATGTTCAAGTGCGCCTTACTTGGTAAAAGCACATCAACAATGTTGTTGATGTTGCCATGTCCATCATCAGCAGTTGCATATGTGCTGCTAGTATTCCACTCGCTTTTGTTAATTATAAACTTGAATGCGTACTGACCTGGCTTTAGCCAAAGCGTCACACTAAAAGAGTCCTGAAAAGGATGCAGAGGTATTGTTTCTTGCCACCATTGCGTGCTGCTGTCGGAAAATGTCCCACGGATAGCCACGCTATCTGCTGGTCCATCAGTCCATACTATAGTTGTCTCTACACGCTCATGGTTGCTAGCCATAGTAAAATTATCAAAAAATGAACAAAAGAGAAAAAAGTATTAAGCTGCATGCAACAAACAGTAAGGGAGGTTCTCATGGTGAGAAATTATGTCAAAGCGCTAGTAACAAGCTAGCCAAATGTCTGTTTGGCCCGGCGCGGCTTACGTACACGGCTAATACGCCACTCATTTGGCTTCTCAAACTTGTTGAACAGCGGCTCCAAACGCTCGTTCCGCTTGCGACGCGAAATCTGGTTTGCATCGGCAACCTTGAAAAAGGTCGGCGCAACCTCCACCAGCCAACGTGCCTCTACCACCGTGACCTCATGCATATATTCCTTTGACGTCATCACCAGCTTATGGTAAATGACCCATTCAGGGTTCTTGTTGAACAGCGCACTCGACGGGTGGATATATACCGGCGTCCCTTCTACCAGCGTCTTATAGCCCTCTTGTGGGTCGCGCTTGGCCGTGTGGCGGAAAAACCCGGCGCACAATGCCCGGCGCACCGGGTCAAAATTGCGCTCGCCGCAGCTTACAATATCCTGCTTGTAGCGATCCATGATGCCCACCATCTGCTTGCGGATATCAGATGCACTGCGCAAGCGCCGATACTGCAGGAAGTTATCAAAGCACCAGCTGTTGCTGAACTTAGCCGCCTTCCACGAGTTGTAAACTGTCAGCAGCGTCAGATGGTCGCCTTCGGGCTGGTGGAACTTGGCCTTTTTGGCATCAGCTGCTGCCTGCTTCTCTTTGGGCCGATAAAACACCGATCCTTCGACGGACAGCATGGCGGCAATAGTCAGCACCTCTTCGCTGCAGCCATACTCGACGCTCGCCAGCAGTGCCTTGGCCAGCTCGGGGCTCATCGGGAACTCGGCCATTTTGCGCCCAATGCGGGTTAGCAAGCCCTCGTTGTCCAAAGCTCCCAGCGAATGCAGCAGCTCCAGTGAGGCTATTAGAGTCTGCACCGGCGGAGGGTCCATAAAGTCAAAACCAATCAGGTCGTTGATCCCCATAGCCTTGAGCTGCAGGACCATCGATGCCAGATTCATTCGCTGGATCTCCGGTATGCTGTTGGGCAGCATCTCATTGCGGAATGCCGACTCGGTGTACAGCCGATAGCATTTGCCAGGCCCGGTGCGGCCGGCGCGGCCAGCCCGCTGCTTGGCCTGCGCCTGCGATATAGGCGTCACCACCAGCTGGTCCAGCCCCGCCTTGGCATCATACGTGTTTTGCTTGACAAACCCTGGGTCGATCACATAGTATATGCCGTCAATGGTCACTGAAGTCTCGGCAATGTTGGTAGAAATCACAATTTTGCGTGCGCCTGGCGGCGTAGGCTCAAAGATCCGCGACTGCATTTCCGACGGCAGCGACGAGTACACGGGCAGAATGATCAGCTCCGGAACCATCGATCCCAGCGCCTTCATGCGCTCGTACAGGATCTCGCACGAAGTGTCAATCTCCTCTTGGCCGGTCAGAAACAGCAGAATGTCGCCTGGTGGCTCGGTCAGGTGGATCTGCATCACTGTCATCAATGCCGAGTCCAGGTAATCTGTCTCGGGCTCTCGCGAAAACAGCACCTCCACCGGGAATGTGCGGCCAGGAATAGTGAAGATGGGGCAGTTGTTGAAGTACTTTGAGAACTTTTCGGCATCCAGGGTAGCTGACGTCACAATGACTTTGAGGTCCGGCCGTCGCCGACACACATCTTTAAGCAGTCCAAACAGCACGTCGGTGTTGAGCCCGCGCTCATGGGCCTCGTCCAGCATAATCACCGAATACCGCCGCAGCTCCGAGTCCATCAGGATCTCGCGTATAAGCATACCGTCCGTGCAGTACTTGATCTTGGTCTCTGGAGACGTGCAATCTTCGTACCGGATCGTATAGCCAACCTCAGCGCCCAGCCGGCACCCGACCTCTTCTGCCACGCGTTTGGCCACGCTGGTTGCTGCCACGCGTCGGGGCTGTGTACATCCGATGCGTCCTCTTCGAGCAAAGCCCTCCTCGTACAGATACTGCGTCAGCTGCGTAGTTTTACCAGACCCTGTGTCGCCAATGACTACCAAAAACTGATGCTGATCCACTGCTTCAATAAACAGATCGCGCAGGTTGTAAACAGGCAGGCTACGGCGCTGGTCTTGAATAGACAAGTCGGTTATTTTGCCGTATGTCACTGCCTGGCCCTTGACCTTACGCTGCCACTCGGGAACGCTGTTGGTTTTGGATACTGTTTCAGCTGCTGTTCCTCGCATATCCTGAGCAAAGCTGCGCTCTCCCGGAGCTGCCATCGGATCCTCCCATGGCCGACTCAAATCCTTGGGCTTGCTATCCAGCTCTGCGTCTGCCTGCTGTCTCTTAAGCTCCTTCCGCTCCTTGGCTAAAGCTGCCCCTGCCAAAGCCGCGCGGTTCAGTGACCCTTCGGGTGCTTTCACCACTTTGACGGGGCTAAGCTGTAGCGCCTGCACTGCATGCCCGCGCAAGAAATCCGGCTCCTCTTCGCGAAGCTCAATATCTAGCTCTTCCTCTTCATCGTCATCAAACGCGGGAACTCCATCCTCATCGGCTTCGTCTAGGTCGGGGTAGTCCGCTCGATTAAGCACCCCCGAGGCAATTAGCTGCTTGATCTCCCAGCGTTCTGGCGACGTCATCCGCTTTACGGAGCTACGGCCTGATTTTGACGTTGAGCTTGTGGTATGGCCGCCTAGTTCAGAACCACCTCGTGTGCCCAACTGCGTGGCATTGCTGCCTGTTAGCGTGATTGGTCGAGATGGCTGTCGAGTAGGTCTTTCTTCGATGTTGTGGTCCAGGGATTCGCCGGGCTGTAAATGAGGAGACAAATCCTCGCCAGTTTCTTGATCCACATCCTTCATGGACAAGCTCAGCTTGCTGCCAGCTATCGACATGATTTTAACCTTTACTCGCTGCCCTCGCTCAAGAACCTGCCGTGGATTATCTAGCCTAACGCCCTTTTGAATGGCCGAAATATGCACCAGCCCCTCAACGCGCCCCCGAATGCCATCTAAAGCAACAAATGCGCCAAAATCCTTGATATTCGTCACTCGCCCGCTATATACTTTATGGACCACTGGCTGATCATCAGCTGCATCTCTTTGTCGGTCCATTGACCGGTCTCTAGACCGAGAGCTTCTGCGGCCATACCGCCGACTACGCGATCTTTTATGTTCATGGCTTCGGCCCCGTCTGCGATATCTATCTTCAGGACTACGACTGTACCGTCTTGCTGGTGATCTGCTACGCTGCCTACGACTCCGACCATCTTTAGCGCCAACCATCGACCCAATGTTCTTGTCAATATCATCAGCCAATCTACGGCTAGCTGTTTCAAGCTTGTCTATAGGCTTATTTGCGATCGACAGACCCGGAAACATGGCAGTCTTTTGCTCCGGGTCGGCCTGTACGGATTGACTGGATTTTTGAGCGCTTTCTGTTTTGGGCTTCATCGTTGTAATCACTCGGAAGAGCGTTTGCACCAAGGCATCGGTAAACCCGCATTCGTCTTCGTCAAGCCGTGCTTTAAAGTCGTTATAGCTTTTGCTTTCATCATGTAAATGGATAATGTATTCTGCGACGTCTTTGTCAGATATGCCGGTATGGTTGGATATTTCGTTTGCAACTTTGTTTACCAGCGACAAATACTCAAGCCTTTTCAAGTCTGAATTGGTAGCCATTCTATGAGCTCCCCTCTATAGTAATTTGAAAAATGATATGGAAAATGCGTCAAGACATGATTGAATATATTAGAAGCAGCAAATTAAATGAAAATTATACAAATAGTCACCTGACCAGCTATCTGAATAATAATCTATTTAGATCTGTGCTCAATTAGTTGTGTTTAACAAAGCCTTAACTATGTGTTGTACTTTTTTTTGCTCGTTTATCGGCAAAGGAAAGCCCTCGCAACGTTACTATTATAACTAGTAACAGACTTGTAAATGATCACCCTATTTAAGCTAGCTTCGACTGTAAATAAATTGTGTATATTTCTATGCTAATGTATAGCTACTTGGACGCTCTATGCCAAGCAGGAAGAGTGCTGTCTTCGCATGGGATACTATTGCCGTCCACCTTTAAGTTCACAAACCCCCATGCAGTAAGGTAGTTGGAGTCGTTGCAAAAAAACTGAACTTGAACGCGTTCATCTTTGGTAAACCGTGTCTCATCTACCATGTGCTCGAATTCGATACTTTCCGGCTCATAGTTGTTATTTGCTTTTTTTATCCTTGCCTCCACATCCTCCTTGATGTCTTTCCAGCATTGGCCATACGAAAAGGTGTAATCTATAGAGTCTAGAAGCTGAACATCTTGAATGTTTGTGTAGCGATGCGGAGACATAATTTTCAAGAAAAAAGAATGCTTAGACAGGAAAGAAAAGAAAGCCTATTTTATAAAACAAGGAAGATAGACAATTAGCAAGTTGTGAATTGCAGTGCTGACTAAAGTCATGTATTTGTTGGGCTTCTTTATAAATACCCGTCTTTTTGTAGTTTATTTTTTGCTATTCATGCACTCTGAAAGGGCCATTAATTTAAAATCTGTTTTAAACGGTAGGATTAAAAGCAATTAAACTGACTCTTTGAAGAAGGGAGGGTTTGAGAAAGCTCCCAAGTCTTGAGCACCAGTCAAAGGTAAAGACTTTAACAAATCCAAGACAAGCGACAGTAGTAGAGTGCCTGGACTTATGTGCAAATAGATCAGCACAGCGTACGCATGCAAATAAACCAGCTTTATTAACTTTATGAGAAATGTCTATTACATGATATTGCATGCTTTACCTTCTAGCTTGAATTTAACTATTCCTGTTGCCACTACACAATCTTCGTCAAAAAAATAATATCTTCGCTCCATCCCATGGCACAGCTTACCATCTTTTGTTAAGCCTTCAAACAAAATTTTATAATCTCCATAATCACTGTATTTTGTTTTAACTAGAGCTTCTACTTGAGCTTCCACGTTATCATAAGTGTCTCCATCGCAAAAGCGAAATTTAATCAAGTCGAGGGTAGTCATTAGAGAATAATTTTAAAGTTAGAGGAAATAAAACAGGAGTTCGTTCATCTATTTATACCTGAAGCAAACTACAGAGGTTTCTTTTGCTTTGAAAAAATCCCCAAGCTAGTTTTAGCAATGACTGCGCAGCAAAGTAAACTTTTCTTACTTTTAAATCAAAGGCGCCTTTTTAGGCTATAAATAGCTTGGGTTTGGCGAGCAAAAGTATGTTAAAATGAAAAGAGATATACTACATGGTAGTGAACCTTCCTTGTTTTTCTTTGAATATCAGTGCACCTTGAGCTTTTGCCACGTCCCCTGTTCTTGCTCCAGTGTGGAAACTAAAGGTGCAATGAACATCTTCTGAAATTACATTGCTACTTTCAACATCTGTAAACTCTATCGTATAGCTATTATATTCGCTATATTTGCATCGTATTTTGCTAATAATCTCTATCTGGTTTTCAGCAAATGTATGAGTGCCTCGATAATGGAAAACTACTGTAAAATAAAGAAAAGGATAGAGAACGAAAGAGTAGGAACTTTACAGTGAGCATACCGAGACTGGGAGAGACCCCTCCCCCAACAACTGCATAGGTAAAAAAAAAGCAAATTTTCAGAAAAAGTTAAAGGAAAAAGTACAAATCATTTATTAATCCAAATAAACTATGTAAGCATGCAAATGTACCTTAGTTTTGTTTAATATTGGCAGTGAAATAAGAGAGACATGCATTGAACAGCTGTTTGTCATCATCGTAAGCTAGCTTGTCAACCACATCTTCAATATTAAACCATTTGGGAACCAGCTGCTCATAGTCTTCCAGCTTTTGCTGTCCGTTAGCAGCAAATGTAGCACCAAACCAATGGACAACTTTGGGTTTTCCATCACAGCGCTGGCTGCGAGCCTCTATGGCTATAGGCGTTGGAGACCAAAGCTTGCAAACAATCCCTGTTTCCTCCTCTACTTCTCTACATGCGCCATCTTCGATGCTTTCTCCCATTTCTACTCCGCCTTTGGGGAAGGAAATTCTGCCATTTTCCTCGTCCAGAATAGTAAGAACTTGCTTGCCTTCGGTATCAAATACCACAGCCCCTGCTGAAAACGCTGCTTCTCCTCTTATATAAATCATTCTTGTCTTGTTAAAGAGAAATGGTAGAGTAGTGTGTGACCGCAGCAAGAAAAAATTTAAAGCTTCAAAGGGACCCAGGTGACATAGAAAGGTGACAAAGCTGCTTAGGAATTACGCAAACCAGCTTTCGTCACTTTGCTTTTTTTTTTAATTGGTGCTTTAGTTCTGTTCAATTTCTATACTAGTTAGCATTAAACAATCATGTCGATGAATTTCGAGCCCAGGGTGACAGAGAGCACAGCGTCAGTGCTTCCAGATTCGATGCGCTCAGGAATAATGGACATAATGGAGAAGGGGCCAACTGAGCGCTTGGACCAGAAGCTGGCAACAGGGCATCCGCTCGAGTCACGGCTGGCCAGCTGGGACAACTCGCAGCTAAACATGAAGCTACATATGCAACGTCAGATCTACGGGCTCCATGCGCCTATGCGCACGATGATGGAGATAAAGTCGGTTCAGCAGACGCCGTCGATACTTGGTTCTCGGGCTTCGTTGATTCAGCGCAACATTCTTATGGGCAAGGACGAAACGCTGGATGTTGCAGAGATCTTTGACGACATTTCTGAAGTAGAAGTGACCAATGTGCACAGCATGCTGGCTGCCAGACTCAATGTGTAAACGCCCTTTTGGCTAGTTGGGTAAATAAAGGGCATTTAAGAAGCCTTGCTTTCTCTAGCCAATAAATGACGAGAAAAAAAAAAACTAAAACGCGTGGAGGTGGGCTTTTTTTTTCCGCAGCCATAATCTGGGCTCAACCCGTCTCGCCTCCCTCCATTTTTTTCTGATTTAAACAACTCCTTCTCTTTTTAAAAAATTCACTTTTAACTTTGTTGTTTACTTTATTGATTCTACTATGCAAGCTGAGGAATACGAGGAGCAGTCTGAGGTGGCCGGAGCCGAAGAGCTCGAAGAGTCCGGGCCCATGCCCATCAACAGCCTTGAGGTACGTGAGCATTGAAAGTTGCTCCATAGCATGCTTTCCTGTAATTCTACATGTATTGTCTGGCAATTGCCTTTAGAGCACGATTAATTGACTGCGGAATATGTTTTTGTAGCAAGTGGGAATAAGCGCAGCAGATGTCAAGAAACTGACCGAAGCCGGCTACTTTACGGTTGAATCGGTGGCATATACGCCGCGCAAGCAGCTGCTAACGATCAAAGGCTTTTCAGACACCAAGGTGGACAAGGTGCTGAACGAGGCCGCCAAGCTGGTGCCAATGGGCTTCACGACTGCTGCCGACTACCACCAAAAGCGCTCCGAGCTGCTGCATATCACAACAGGCTCGACAGAACTGGACAAGCTGCTTGGCGGCCATGGCATTGAAACCGGATCAATCACCGAGATTTTTGGAGAGTTTCGTACCGGAAAGAGTCAGCTTTGCCATACTTTGGCTGTGACCTGCCAGCTGGACGAGGCTAGTGGCGGAGCCATGGGCAAGTGTCTGTACATTGATACTGAAGGCACATTCAGACCCGAGCGCCTGGTGGAGATTGCACAGCGGTACAATCTGGATTCCGAAGAGGTCCTGGACAACGTCGCGTATGCGCGGGCATTCAACTCGGACCATCAGACAGCGCTGCTGAACCAGGCATCGATGCTGATGACCGAGTCTCGGTTCAGTCTGCTGATAGTCGACAGTGCAACTGCGCTCTACCGCACTGACTACTCAGGTCGTGGTGAGCTGTCTGCACGACAGATGCATTTGGCGCGCTTTTTGCGTACGCTGCTGCGACTGGCTGACGAGTTTGGCATCGCGGTGGTGATTACCAACCAGGTGGTAGCGCAAGTGGATGGTGGTATGGCCACATTTGTTGCGGATCCAAAGAAACCCATTGGCGGTAACATCATTGCGCATGCATCGACTACTCGTCTGTCCCTGCGCAAGGGCCGCGGAGAGACGCGCGTCTGCAAGATCTACGACTCGCCATGTCTGCCAGAGGCAGAAGCCGTGTTTGCTATCACTGGCAGCGGCATTGCAGACGCAAAGGACTAGTTTTTTTATAGTAATAGTGTACTTAGTCGATTGGAACAGCCAGAGCAGCCAAGCCGTTTTTGCTGGCTATTGCTCCTAGCGAAAACTGAGGCATATAAGCAATTCTAAACTGGCCTGATTTGTTAGCTGTGCTGCAGTGACGGACCCGTCCATCCATAAGCAAAGCACTTCCAGCAGACATGGTTGCGCATATGGGCGTATCCAAAGGTCTCTTGTCTGTATGTTCTGGGCCAGGATATGGATCGATGAGCATAGGGCCATTGTCGCTAGAAATGTCGCAAAGCGGAACCCAGATGCTGACCATCCGGTGTTTGCGTTGTTCGGGCGTAAAATAGAGCTCATCCCGGTGCCAGTCAAACGTGGCATCGGTATGCGGCGGCTTGACAATATACTGGTCATTCAACAGCACAACAGGCTCGTCACCCTCGTGCTTAAGCAGCTCTCGAGCGCAGGAGCCGAATTTATCCATAACACATTGTGCCAGCTTACGTGAGCTGATCTGTGCACGGAGATTAAGAAATGCATGGCGGGAGGTCTTGGCTTCTTGGGTGCTGTCAACAAAGTCGCAGTTTAGAGGCTCTATGACGCAGCCCCACTGAGTCACAATGTCGCCTTGCTCGTAGCAAAAGTTAACCAAGGTCTGAGCTTCTTTGGCAAACATGTCTACTTCCTCTGGCGTAAGGAAATCGGGCACTATGGCGAAACCTCGCTTGGAAAACTGCTCTAGAGTGTTACTTTGCATTAGCAGTAAAATTAATTATCTTTTGATCACAGAAGGGAGAAAAACAAGATGTTGTTTGCAGACTGTGATTGGTTGATCTTGAGCTGGGCTTTGGTTGGAAATTCATTCTCTCACCTTTTTGTTTTCCTCAAGCAATAAAGACCACAAATTTTTCTAATTTCTCTTTTTATTTTCTCGTTTCGGTCTGTTCGCTGTACACTAGTACATTGGGTTTATCAAAAGAAGGAAGAGAGAACAGACGCAATTTACTGCATCATCTTGTATACGAATTTAAACGCAGTTTAGTGCTCGACTAAAAAAAAAAAGCCCGAGCCTTATTTTACACAGTTGCAGATAGAGACATGGTACGGCTTACAGAGCCTGCTTCTGAAGCAGCATCCAAATAGAAAGCAGCAGCAGTTTTTTTTTACTAAATACTGGTCATGTAGGCTGAATCATCCGCTGTTAAGGGGCCAGTTAGTGCTGGCGACGGTCCACGTCATTTGAGGTAAGTCAGCAAAAAAGCATTTCTTATTAACTAGACATTGTTAACATCGAGACTTCAATGTATAGAGCGCGTCGTGGTGGATCATCAGCGTCGGGTCGTGGAGGATCGAATAAGAAGGTATCGCGGGCAACAGGCAGCACACAGACGATGATGCGGCTGTACTCGGACGATGCGCCTGGATTAAAGGTCGATCCCGTAGTGGTACTGGTTCTTAGTCTGGTATTCATTGCTTCGGTGTTTTTGCTCCACATTTATGGCAAATTGACTGGAACAAAGAATTAATAATTTTCTTCGAGTCATAAATATCGGTTGTTGTTTTTAGAATCCTGACCAGTTCAGTGATACATGTGTAAATTGGTTGGTTCTGGGATCCCATGTGCTTAAAAGCCGGATTTTCTTAACAGCGGTGCATAAACGGCCCAGAGCTATCAGTTGTTGTGACGGTATGGTTTGGTTGTGGTTCATCAAAGTTACAATATGCGATGAATGGTAACGCATGGGATCTCCTACGGCAAATATTGGTTAGCAAAAAGCACATATAGTCATGACTCCAATGTAAATTCATACCAGGATATAGTAGATAGTCCCCACCAAACTTGATGCCTCGCGTTATATAGAACCCACGAGAATGAAAGTCCTTAAACAGCTTGTATTGCAGCTGCTCTTGCTCCGAACGTGGCCATTCGAATTGGTCGCCTTCAAGCTCTATAGCGTCTTGTTCTAGCAGCAACGTGGTCTCTTCGGGGCTTAAAATCAGAGGTAATCCAAAGTAGTGGTTTTGTAAAGGGTTTGCTGGGTGAGTTCCCTCAAGCGATCCAACTATGCGGTGCTGTTTCCGTAAATACAGCACTGTATCGGCATTCGTCACCAGTACTTTGTCGTTAACGCAGTGTAGTCGTGGCTTTTCCATAATTATAATCATAAATTATCCAAAAATGCGCTAATAACGCTATTAAACTTTATTTGATTTGTGGGCTAGCAAAATGTGATTTTTTTTTCTCCCGCTTATAGACAGTTTTTATTTTTATTTTTAATTGCAAAAAAATGGCAACGGATGCGAGATTCGACGTGCCTTCAGCTCGCAAAGTCTTTGGCGAGGCCATAAACACCAGTGCTCAACACAATTCGGCAGGAGCACAGCGAACAGTTGATATTGGCAAGCATAGCATTGGTATCAATCGGTTTTCCATATCGGGAGTGTCCCGAATTCGACGTGGCTTTCTAAGCACCCTGCTAGAACCAGTGTTTGCTGCTCAAACAGTAGCTCAAGTAGCAATGGAAAGCCGCGAAGCAGCCGGAAAACTCAAGGCCTTGGGGATAGCCAAAGACGTGCAGGTTCTGTTGGATCGGCCAGAGAATAACCAGGAGGGAATAGACGTACATTTCAATTGTCAAGATGGCAGTCGGTATGCGATCAAAACTGGCGTCAATGTGGGAGATGATGAGGGAACAGCCAGTGTTACCGGACGGCTTAACAATATCTTTGGTGGTGGCGAGTCATTGGAAGCCAACTATACGCGAGGCAACAAGACGCAGGCGGCATTCCAGGGCGTTTTGTCGATGCCGGTTGCTGCCGATCCACTGAAGCAGCTAGAGATGAGTGCAAGCCAGGCTACCCTGGATAACCGGCCATACAGCTCATATGACGAGGTCCGAAGGACCTTAAGTACAGCCTACCGGGCTTCACAACTAGGCGGGCTATCTCATGAGCTGCGGTACTCGGCTTCTTGGCGAGAAATATGTAACGTTGGCTACCGAGCTTCACCGAGCCTACGCAGCGAAGCTGGCCATTCGCTGAAATCATCTATGCTTTATACAGTAGCTTACGATGACCGTGACTCGCATACAGTACCTACTTGCGGTAGCCTGCTCAGAGCAACTACAGAGATAGCTGGCTTGCTGGGAGATGTGCGATTTGCCAAAGTGCAGGCAGAACTGCAGAGTAATCAGCAGATTGCGGACTCGGGGTTTGTCGTATCAACGGGCTTGCAAGCGGGTGTGCTGTGGAGTCAAGGGCGCTCTCCCATATCCGATCGATTTACTTTAGGTGGGCTGACAAGTGTCCGCGGGTTTGAGTACCGAGGTATCGGGCCTCACGATGGAAATGACAGCATTGGTGGTGATATTTTCTATGCTGCAGGTATTAGTTTGCTAACGCCCTTACCGTATATTCGAACCAACGCGCTTAAAGGACATATATGGGCCAATGCCGGACAGCTGGCGTTGCTGGATGACCGTGGCTTGCTGCGTAACAGAAACTCGGTTGCCGATGAAGTTTATCGCTTCTTTATGCGGCCTTCGGCAGCTGTAGGCGTGGGGCTAGTTTATCGCCATAGTATGGTGAGGGTCGAGCTCTCTTGCTGCTTGCCCATGCTAGCTACCACTACAGATTGGCCCAAGCCTGGCCTGCAGTTTGGCTTGGGCGTACAATTTCTCTAGTACTGCTGGAAAAAATAAATACACCAACTTTATCCAAAGTAATCAATCTTTAAATTATATATTTAGCATATGTTACGCTAAATGTGCAATTACTTGATTTGCTGCACATATAATTCAATAGCTAGTTCTTGTTTAACATTGCATATGTATTAAGTTATACTAACAATAAAAAAGCTTATAAGCTTCAGGCAGCAGGTGCAGCAGAGCCAGATCCGCTATATTTCTTTTTCTGCTCCTTTTTTTCTTCTTTCGGTAGCAGCATCAAAATAAGCGATATCTAAAGCTGGACGAGGCATTATTCTTGAAGAATAAAGGTAAAAAAAAAGAACCCATTCCGCTTTTCTTAAATAGTGCGATTTTTTCTCCAGTATAACTTTCCCTTATTTGAGCAGGATTCAGCTGAATTTTCTGTTATAAATAAAGAAGTAAACTTGGCTGGCAATATACATTTCGTTTAATGTATATTTATTAAATTTTTGGGAAAATAAATAGACACAAAGGCACAAGGGTGTCTTTATGGATATGGTGCCGCTCGCCATGCTGATAATAAAATTTAGTAAAAATTGTTTGTTTACCTTCATCACAATACTTTGGCTATTCTAGGTGTTTGACTACCTAAACAATTTTTTTTGGATCCGTGACTCCAAATATATTTCATAACAATGTGAACTTTAAAATAGAGAGTTAATGCCACTACATAGAGTTAAAATAGCTGTTTGAATTAGTGAACAAATAAGACAGAATATAGGAGCATCCCGGGATTCACATGTTGGCTGGGCTCCAAAGAGACAAAAGGGATAGCGCAATGATCAGGGAAAAGGACTGCATGCAAAGCCTGCTTACGAGCTGTTGCTGGTGCGACATGTTATCCTCATAATACATGATATCGTTATGCACTAAATAATTTCAGAGAAAAATATGTAGCTCGTTAAAGGATTGCTTCAAAACATGTATTTAAAAGAGCATGAGAATACTGCTGATTGTTGATTTTCAACTATGTTTGGCAAATGATTTGACAGCCCTACCTTGGAAAGAGCTGCTACAATTGACTAAGCCAAAATGTCAGAATTTTCATTGAAAGGAGCTAAACTAGAAAAAGAGATCTCCTTATAAAGCCTCAGGATTTCAAGCAGCAGGTGCAGCATGGTCAGATGCTGCTTTTTTCACAGCCAATTTCCTCTCTGCTTCTGTGATTCGCCTATCAATATCGGCAATTTGATCAGCTATGCTAGACATTGTTTAAAGTAGAATAAAGGAAAAAGGTGCAATTTCGGTTTTCTTAAATAGTGCGATTTTTCCTCCAGCATGACAATTTTCCCTTAATTGAACAGGATCCAGCTGAATTTTCTGATACAATCTAGGAGTAGACTTTGCTGTCAATATACATTTAGTTTATATATTTATTAAATTTTTGGGAAATAAATGGAAAAGACAAAAGGCGTCTTTATGGATATAGTATCGCTCACCATGCTGCTAATTAGAGCAGCTTGTGCAATTAGATTTTACTATTTATCTTGAAGGGGGTATTTCAAATGATATAATTTTTAAATAACTTCTCGGCTGATATTCTAATCCGATGACTAACAGCTGGCATATAAACAAGTTTATTCTCGGGAATAGCATGCCGTATAAAGCCACATTAGCATATAGCTTTTAGTGGGGGCACATGTGGAGACACATCCGGGCTTTGTAGCCACGTGGCATAAAAGAAAGAATAAGACAAAATCCTTTTTGTTCATAAGAGGAGGCTTATAACAAAAGAACCTACGGTTCTTTTTATATTTTCTCTATTGTTTTCAAAAGCAGTAGTTTATTTAACAAGAAATTTTCTCTCTCTTTCTCTCACTTTAATTATGAAGATATACAATTTGTTATTTTTACCGATATATTTGGTCCAAGGACAGTACGCGGGATGCAATGGACATGCGGAGTTGTGCTCCCGTCCCTACAACAATGTTAGCTATGCATGCACCCACAACGCTTACTCGTATCCCCCACCACACGAACTTCCTGTAATAAACCAAGAAAGAAACATTTCCCAGCAACTCCAAGACGGTATTCGAGCTCTAATGCTCGATATCGTAGTCAATAAACCGGTGGCCGCCAAAGAGTCTAGCTCGCTACAGGGTATATGGAACACTATTAGTTCCTGGTTTACTCCCAACGAGGATCCCGTAGCATCCATACATTTGTGTCACGAATCCTGCCTGCTTATCGACAAGGGACCTTTAATCCAAACGCTGATAACTATAAGGGAGTTTATGGAAGCCAATCCCCGAGAAATAATCACCCTGATAATCGAGAACGTCAACGGGGTGGAAGCCTCACGGGTGGCTCCCAGCTTTGAACAATCTGGGCTATCCTCCATGGCACTCACTCTCCAGCCCGACAGATTCTCCAATGACTTGGTTCATTCGAACCACTACTTGTGGCCTACCCTACAGGAGATGATTGATGGCAATCAGAGACTGGTGGTGTTTATGGACGATAAGGCGGATACCTCGCAGGTTCCTTATATTTTACCCGAATGGGACCACGTGGTGGAGATCCCGTATGCTAATATTGACCCGGTCGAACAGTTCCCTTGTAACCAGGACCGTCCTCATGATAGCGTTCCTCGTGACCTGGTCGTCATGAACCATTTCACATACCATCGCAGTCAGATTGCTGGCAAAAATATCGATACCCCGTTATCTGCCGAAAAGGTCAAGGAAAAGGGATATAACTCGCTAGAATCTCTCAATAAGCATTGGCAGACCTGCCAGGCTATTTGGCAGCAGCCGATGAACTTTATCACTTTGGATTACTATGATATCGGAGATGGCGCTATTTTCCAACTTGTTAACCAAATTAATGGAATTAAATTCTAACAAGAGACCATTAGGTTGTTGGCAGTATCGATAATGCAGATGCCGTTGTGAGGAACATACTGGCGAGTTATAAGCTTTATGGCTTCTTGCGCCACTACGCCGCCAGCCACCGCAGACATGTTGTGTAGTTCCATGAAGCCCGAACGTACAAACTCTGCTGCCAAGTCGCTCGATATCTCCTCGTCGACTTGCCACGCAGACACCAGGTCATGGGCCATCGCGAGCAGCTCCTGGGTATCTTGCTTGCACAACTCGTCCATTGAAGTCTCGGTATCGGTTATGCCCGGGCACCGCCCATGCTTCGCTGCAAACTTATCGGCAGCCCGGAACAGCGCATAGTGTGACAAGGCGCCTTCGGCTTGCAAGTCTTGTGCCACGGAGGACTCTCCAATATCTTGCGTCAGCGAATGCGTCCGTATTAGTCGCAGCTTGCTGGCGTTTTTGCAGAATGCATCTAGTTGCTCAGAAGACACGTGGTCTGTAGGCAAAGCAGCGTCGTGCAGCACCTCATGCAGATGACAGCGTAGCTGGCGCTTGTCAGATTCAGCCTTTTGCTTATAGATGCGTTGCAGGCTAACGTAGGACGCGGTATCCGCCTTCATATCGGGGATTGCTCCGCTATGTGGCAGCATGCCTTGAGCGTACTCGGACTCCAAATACCTGCGCAATGCGTTTACTAGCAGCCAAAAGTTGCTTGTCTACAGAATAATTTTTTAATAAAGGATGCAGGTAACAAATTTGCTGATTGTCAATGCCGAATTAATTAAAAATAGTAGCGTTTTGTATGGATATACAAGTGCAATTACGTTCAACATTTACAGCCAGGTGACCTTGACTGTTTTTTGCTTTTCGGCACAGCTAAATTAATAGTGCTCACAAAGCAAAACATCCACGTGGTCCCTGGGAATATATACATTACCTGAGCATCAATGGTTTTAGCCGCGGCATCGTCCAGAATGGCTTTTACTTCGTCTGGAATCTCATAATCGGTGCAGTTGGCATTGGTGGCATTGGCGGCCTCTTCAAAGTTCTCTTCGCCGGGCGTTGGTGCCATCTGTCTAAGCAGCACTGCAATTTCAGCGATCTGGGCAAGTGACAACCCACTGGGCTTGGTGTTGTTTGCTGCTGCCCATCTGTCCACAGCCTTTATGAGCAACACCACCAGCGGCACGTGCGCCAGGTCGGTGGAGTCCAGAGCGTCCAAGTCGATAGAATCGGCGAATTCGCGCAGCGCAGTAAACGGCGCCATGACACGCAGGTCTGGCCGGCCGCTGGCATGTGACTCCACAACTACACGAAAACTTTTAGAAAGCATGACTTGTCACATTAATTGGCCTCTCTAGTGAAGCAGCAAGTGGATAGAAATTCCAATGCCTCACTACCAACGCCGGGAAAATAGCCATGTGACCTGCTAAAAAGCGCTAGTAGAATTACAAACCCCGATACCGCAGTAGAAATTCGCTGCGTAAAAAAAGGACTGATACTTACTGGTATGCTCACGAACAGCAGTACGGATTTCGGCAATAAAGCCGGCATTGGCAACGGCAATCATAGGGATATTGGCGCCCCAGCACCGTGCAGCCAGTGCCTGCACAACTGTTTCCGGCTGCGCACACGCAAGCACCAAGGAGGCGCTATCCAGGAGCTCGGATTCCGGGCCGCTCTGCCTGATAAACTCGGCGGGAGCCTGGGCAATGGCCCTGCCATGTACGTCAGGGTTCATCTCGCAGAGATTATCCACAATCGCCTGGGCCCGTGACAGGCCGCAGTCGGCTGCGCGCACAAAAAAGTTTGTGCGGATATCGCTGTCGCTGACCAGCGCATCGTCGACGACCACAAACTGGCCAACCCCTATTTCACGGTTAGCACTTGTGTGTATTGAGGTTTCAGAGCGCATATCTGCTTAGAGTTTTCTGAGTGAGTCACAGATACTTTACCCGGAAGCACGAGGTTTTTGAGCGATTCGGAAGCAAGCGTTGAAGATCCGAATACGACGACTTGGGCGCCTTCCAGAGCCGCCTGTCCATCCTTTTGCCACAGCCTATTTATAGCGTTTAGCGTGAGCTTGTAGAAAAGGCGTATAATGGCGTGCTTACCGTAGCTGGCGGTCATATAGCTGAGCCTTGTCAGAGTCTGTACGCATCCGCTTAGTGTCGAACTTTGTGTTGAGGGCTTGAGAATTTACTGAAAGAGAGCGCCGCATAAGCCCGGTTGCTGCTGAACAGCAAATTTTTTTTTTTTTACAAACGAGACTTTAAGCTTTTGGGGGGTATTAGGGCTTGCCTCTTAGCATACACCTTTTTTCCTTTCGAGCTTTCTTTTTTAAAAAGGCGTGCTAGATAAATAAGGAAGAGGAAAAGGCGCCCTTTTTGATTTTCTCAATGGCCCAATAAACAAGGCAGGGGGTGGTGAAATTCAGGGTAAGGGGAGGCGGCTTGTAGCACCCCCTCTTTCGGAAAGGAAAAAAACAGCCGCGGCGTTCATTTGAGTATTTGTATCTCTGCCTGCGGCCATCCCCCTCCGCCCTTTTTCTTCTTTATTCAATCAGAAAATCCTTTTTTTGTTCTTCAAACTCTTGGCGCATTTTTATTCTTATTCAGTACTTTATATTCAAGCAGTATTATTGCCAGCAGCCAAACACGGGTGTTCTGGTATAGATTGCAAGCATAGTTGGGATATCCAAGGATAGCCACATACATACATATTTCGCGAGAGGGGCGTACTATGAGCGGTGAGCCGCAAAACACAGACATCGACTCGAAGGTTCTGCAGGATCTCGCCAAGCACTTCCACACGCCCACGCAGCTGACAGGGTTTTCACACCTCAACATCGCAGACACCAGCAGCAGCTCACCCAGCACATCAATCGCAATGGACCCGACGACTAGCGGAGTGCCCATCAACTTTTCGAGCCGGCAAATGGGCAGCTCGTTTGGCACAGACTACGAGCGCAGCGGGCTGGCGGGCAGCTTCCAGCAGCTGCAGCAGAACTCGTTCCAGCAGACGCCGCAGCAGCAGCAGAGCCTGTTCCGAGCGCAGTTGGGGTCGTCGGCGCAGCAGGAGATGTTCTCGCCGGGCACAGACGACCTGGGAGACCTGTCGCCTGCCAGCAGCTACCCGAGCCACAGCCTGGCAGCCATGGCGTCGGGCGCCATCCCCAGCAGCATCCCCGGCACGCTGCTGTCCAACCAGCGCCAGGCTGCGCAGGTCGCCACCGACCACATGCTGCGCATGCAGGCGTTCAGCGCCAGCCCGCCGCCCACCAGCCCGGGCTTCCAGAGCATGTCGCTGCCCGCGCACTCGGAGTGGTTCGAGAACCAGCTGGTGCAGCAGCAGAGCATCGGCTCCGCCCTGGACCCCTCGTCCTTCACCGCCCAGCACATTGCCGGCTCCAGCGCCGCCGAGTTTTCGCCGCAGAACCAGACGCTCATGTCGCTGATGGAAAACGACGACGCCGACGTCCAGAAAGTGTAAGTTGCTGCCCATTGGCTGCCCCATGCCTCCTTTTCCCTGCAATTGCCCCCTTCTTACTAACCCCTTTCACATGCTGCTTTAGGATGGAGAAGAGACGCCGCCGTCGCGAGAGCCACAACGCCGTCGAGCGCCGCCGCCGCGACAACATCAACGACCGCATCCACGAGCTGTACGAGCTGCTGCCCGAGTCCATCATCGACCTCAGCGTCAAGCCCAACAAGGGCGTCATTCTGAAAAAGTCCGTCGAGTATATCCACCAGCTCAACCAGATCATCCAGAGCCAGAGCATGCGGATACAGGAGCTCGAGTCCGGCCTGTCGTCGTCGGTTGCCCAGCAGCAGCAGCAGCAGCAGCAGCCCCAGCCCCAGGCCTCCAGCGGCCTCGCTGCGATGCTTGCCGGCGCTGCCGGCATCAACACTTCCCGCCCACAGGGCAGCGATGCCAATATGATGAACACTGGGCTCTAGGTTGCCATCAAAACCCCCCCACTTTTATTCCCGCCCTCCTGTGTGTATTTTTCTTCTGGCTTATTTCTTTTCCTGCAGGTGTGGATGCTTGGCAATTTTATGCTGCCTAGAAAATTGCAACCAGTGGAATCCCTCCTGCAATTTGTTTCCAACCGCTTTTGTTCCCCCCTTTGCTTGTGTCGAGTTCTATAGGGGCATGCATTTTGTACTGTGCATTATAGATGAATGAGGATTCTCTCCTTTTGCAAAGCCTAGAGTGGAGAATGTTTGTATTTTTACCCCCCCATTTCTTATACAGGCTTCTGCGTTTTTCCCAAATGCGCTATTCTTAAAATGCATATGTCACTATCCAATCCTGCACACAAGAGGGGAAATACATGCAAAGCGTTCTAGTGCGTTAAAGTTCTTTTTGTTATACGCAGGTGGTTTTTCTTTTAGCTTATTATAAATTATATAACCGAAATGTCCATGAGACAGTTTAGCCGGAAGATCTGTGACAGAATCTCTGCCATGAGCGTCGTGTGCGAACCGTCAGTTCGATTGGCTCGAACCGCGGACTATATCAGTGGCTGTTCATCGCAACCACGAAGTACTTTAGAGTTCTAGCTTAGAGCACAATCCATTCTGTTAAAACACCTGTGGTATCAAGTGATGCTTTCATGGAGTATGATGCAATGCGAATCTAAAATGCGAATAAATGTAACTTGTAAACAGATTCTATATTTTTGTTTCCGTGGCTACATACACAAAGTCTCGCCTTTCTTTTGCCCACAGTATATTAAAAAGCGGCTTACAAAAGGCAACAATTTTTTTTGGGTATTTTTAATCTATTCTGCTATCTTTTGAACAAAAAGAACCAATTTATTTGTTAATTTATGTAATATCTAAAGAAAAAATTGCAAAAAAAATCAACCTGTAAGAAAAAATGTTTCTAGTACGAGCCTTCGTCATGGATTATATAAAAAACATTTTTCTCCCTGTATCCCTAACTATACCTTTTCCTCTTTCCCGCCCTATCCCATGAAACAATATTGTCTAGCCAACGAGCCCATGTACCGGGCATTTATCTGTAACATACACAAGACCATTTCGAACCTATACGCTGCCGAAACAACCACCAGGAAAATAGGTGCCATAGGGACAACCTCCTGTAGATTCTATAAGCAAGGAAACTACTTGCTGTTTGCTAGCGATGATAGAGTAAAGATTACCACTCTGAAGAACGAGTGTCTTTTAGATATGAGTAAAAATGATGCTATGAGGGTTTCGGCTCATGGAAGGATCACAAAGTCCAAACATCCTATGAGGGCTGGTGGTTCTCGGTTAGCTTGCGATGTACGGTTATTGAACCGTTAATAAAAACATAACTTGTGTACTTTTTTTTGGAATTTATTAAAAGATTTTTTAGGACTATTATCACATTGGATGGTATGTTCTGTTGGTTTAAAGTATATTGTGCCTTCACGGTCTTTATAAAATGCCCTGCTTCCTGGTGCACTTTTTTGTTATATATTTTGTTTCCATTTACCTTTATGCTTTCTACAGTCATATAACTGCTTTCCAACGCATCTACATAATGACTGGTCAACATATCATACGCGATTATTCCACTGAAGTTGCACTGGCCATTTCTTGGCTTATCAAAGATATAGTATGGGTGGTTTAATAGAAATGGACAGGGTTTTCTACCATTAAGCAGGAATATCCGGCACCCTAATAGCAACCGAAAAGACTGGCAATTAGTTTTTAATAATTATTAAATTGTATGAGCTGCAAAAAAGAAACCCTCCAAACTATATAATTTCCGGTGCCCTTCTCGTGTTAATTATTAAAGTTTATTGTTTTAGTTTTGTAAATGGATAGCTGTCTATTTATCTTTTCAGCGAACAATTTATGTAAAATTGCCAAGTAAAAAAAACATATTTCGCATGAGCTATTCTCAGGCTCTTATCTCATCAGATAAAATGGTTTATATATTTAAAAAGATAAAATAGCTAAGAAACTGCTTTAATCCCCGTTCTGGATAGAAAGCTGTAGAGGTTGTACACTGATTTCTATCTCCTCTCCACGATCCAGATAGAAAGTCTTATCGGCTGGCTGCACGTCAACGTCCTTTTCGTAAATAATTTCATTAAGCACTTCCATCTTCTCTACGACGATATTATGCTCACTAAGCAAGTTTACGAAATCGGCTATCTTCATATCCCGAGGGATTTCCTTAAGCACGCTTACAATATCCATGACTGTCTTATCTGATAGAATAAGTAAAATGTTGGTTTTTTAAAAAATGGAGAGAACAAGGGGGGTTTTTATAGCACCTAGGAAAAAGCTCCTGGCCGGAATATCCGATAATTGCAAAAGCAAGACTTTTGCCTTTCTCTTTTAGCAGAATAAGAAAGTATAGACCTTTCTTCGAAGACAAGCTTTTAAAACAAAGCCAAAGAAGCTCCCAAAATATATTTAGTACAGAACAGAAAACTTGTTCAGTGTTTAGAAGGGCTTGTTAGAGATCCAGCGATTGATCATGTCTAGCGAATTCTCTGGCTGATCGTATGGGACCATATGGCCAGCGCCAAATACCCGCAAAAACGAAAAATTCTTGAAAGAACGAGCCTCGCCAGCAGCCTTCCCGTTGACCAGCCAATCTTTGTCAATGGAGCCTGCAAAGGACTCTTTGCCACTCCACTCCAAGGCCTCCGACCACGCCTTGTTTCCATACCAGTTGCAAATAAAGTCCGCATCTCCAGCATAAATCAGCACCCGAATGCCGGCCTCCAGAAGAGGTGGAATTTCCCGGACATACGGCTTCATCCAGTCTCCCGAAAGCCAGAATCCCGAGTACACCTTCTGCGAGCACGACTCGAACTTGTCCACGTCAGAGCCCAGGTCCTTCTGCACTTCCGGGTTGTTTAGGTAATTGTCGATGTCGCCCATGATAGGGTAGCACAGGTTCCCGCCCTCGCAAGGGATACGGACGTCGTAGGGGTTGGCGCCAGACTGCTGGTAGGTGGCAAGCATGCTGTTGCAGTAGGACTGGGCCGGCAAGCAAGCTAGAGAGTTCTGCCACTTGTAGCAGGCCTGGATTAAGCGGGCGCATGTTGGGTAGGATGCGTCCATCCTATCGCACTGCTCCTGGCGTAGCACGGGCTCGTATGTGGAGTTACACGCCATCTGCGAGTAGTACTTGTACTGAATCAGCGGATCAGTCAGCCCATTGCCCACTCCAATCGACGTCAGCGGCAGCACCCGCTTCTCTCTTTCTGCACTGGACAGAGCGTTTAGGCTTAGCTTCTCGGAAAACTCCAGGTTGGCCTCATGAATGGCCTTTCCAGTAGCCGGCACGTAGTGGCCGCCATACGATTCGCCAAATATGTGCAGCTCGCTGTTAGCATACTCGGGGAACGAATGATAAAACAGCTGCAGGAAGCTGTAGACGTCCTTGCCGGCAGCCATCGAATTGAACACATCCTTGCCATACGAGAACCCCACGTTAAGTGGCTGGTCCAGGAATATCACATGCGCCTGCTCGTCCCACCCATACTTGTTGAATGATGCCGATTGTCCGCCCTTGTCAACCCTGCAAGGCCCCAGCTCCATCAGCAGTCCCGTGAACGAGCTGCAGCCCGGTCCCCCGTTCATCCACAGAATAATCGGTGCGTCGCGGTTGCCGCTGCGGGACTCGAAGAACCAGAAGAAAAAGTGCCGGTCTTCGGCTGTATCCAGGTACCCGCTGTACTGGGTGGTGTTGGTTTCGCACAGATGAGGCTGCTTGATACGGAGCTGGTAGTTGGGCAGCGCTGCCATGCTTTCTATGCGTTGCCATTTGGCATCGTCAAGTAGAGCTGCTGTGGCAGGGCGGCCTGAAAAGGGCACGTTTCCTGAGGGCGCAAATACGTGCTGAGCCGGTGAGGCCACTGCAACAGCATTGACAGCTAAAGCTGCTGCTGCCAGCGGCTTGAAAACACTAATAAGCTTCATAAGTGAAATACAAAAAGAAAGAAAATGCATTTTTCCTCCTAAAAAGCTGCATTACAAGCTTGATCATCAAACATTTTTTCTTATGACGTTTGAAGGCGATTCTACACAAGCTGCTTGCATTCCAAATGCTGCTGCTCCATTACCCTCTGAAGCAGATGCAAGCAATCTCACTGCGGCCAACAGCGACACCAACATGCAAACCATCACTCAGACGCAAAACACTAACGACATTAGGTCGCAAGTTGTCAACACGCTGCGGGAATGGTATCTGTTGGCCTCTGATAGCATAGCTAGCTTACTTGACGGCCGCTTTGCACAGCAGCCGGCTCAGGACCTCTGGCTGCTTGGCAGACACTACGACCTTAAGGTTGAGAATGGAGAGCAGAGCTGGGCACTTGGCTATCCACCACAAATAGTAAAGGACTTTTCTCGGCTAATTTGGTGCACATACCGGTCGAATTACTCAGCAATAGCTCAAACAGACTTCACCAGCGATGCTGGATGGGGCTGCATGCTGCGTGCAGGCCAAATGCTAATGGCACAAGCGCTGCAGCTGCACTACTTTGGTCGCAACTGGGAGTTTGACTGGGATAGCTCTAACGATGCCAGCAAACGTCAGCTATATATGGATATTGTCAAGCAGTTTTTAGACGAGTACTCGAGCACGTTCTCGATACAGCGGATGGCGTCGCTTGGGGGACAATTCGAAGGGAAAGATATTGGCAATTGGTTTGGTCCTTATGAAACTGCGCGGATTCTCCATGGGCTGGCAAGACAGGCCAACCACCCAGTGTCTGTGTATACTACGACGGATGGGGTGGTGTACTTGGCAGACATTTGTGACGACGAGTACCAGCCAACGCTGGTTCTTGTTGCGTCGATGCTAGGAATCGACCGGGTCAACCCAATATACTACCCCTTTATTCAGGCTTCATTAATGCTGCCACAGTCGGCAGGGATAGCTGGTGGCCGCCCATCATCAGCGCTATATTTTGCTGGATTCCAAGGCGACGAGCTTTTATTCCTAGACCCACATTTCACAAGACCTGCCATTAATTTGCGTGATGGCTATACTCGGGCCGACTTGGACACCTATACTTGCAGCAATCCCAGGCGAATTGCACTAAGCAGACTGGATCCATGCATGGTCTTTGGCTATTACTGTCCTACCTTGGAGTCGCTGATTGATTTGCGAAGCCGGATTGAACTGCTAGCTGACGACGGAATAAAGTCTATTGTGACATTTGACAATGGTCATGCTCCAGAGCCAGCATTCCAGCCAGACGCTACAGCCAGCTCCTCAGATGAAGTTGATAGGCACCCAGAGCCGCCTATTCAGCAATCCACATCATCCAGCGATGCGGACTATTATAGCTGTGCTAACAGACCAAAGTCTGAAAGCGAAGAAGTCATCAGTGGGTGCAGTGAAGAAGAATGGGTAACCGAGCTGTAGCTTGTATTATTTTTTATATTCAGTAAAAGCATAACACTTGTTTATTTCTTTAGCATTTACTGGAGGAAATTTGTATGTGTGAAAACAGGTTGCACATGTAGAGCTTCTACTGTACAGAGAATATCTAAAGAGCTAGCAGCTGTTGTGATCAAATTGCACTGATGTTCTGTGACATTATAAATGGTCAAATATCTACTTAAATCGCAATGAATAGAAACGCTAAACCTGAGTTGCATACCGAGTATCGAAACCAGGATTATTCACACCAGTACCTCCCAGCAGAGACGTGGTAAGCTGAACTTGGTTCTTGATAGCTGCGACAAGATAGCAGCCAGCCGCCAGTGTGGTTGTTGCCGCTCCAATCGCCAATACCGTGCTGCTCTGTGCCAACGAGGACCACATGACTATGGCAAATATAAGGTAAGTCAGGAACCGCAGCCAATGGTTCTTCAGCGCACGAACCGCCTTATCAAACGTAGGTCCTGTTGGACATATACGGAGGAATATCGGCAGTTCGATTAAAATGCAAATTACTCCAAAGACAATTGCCAAGATGGAGTAGATTATGTGAGCAAGTAGCGTCACTGCGCCTAGCACGATAAGTAGTACTCCCGACAATAGCGCAATTAGCTGCCCGTATAAGCTGAAATTCTTGGACTTTAGTTCTTCTGCTACGCTCATTCTCTTATAGGAGTTTAAAAGGATTGTAACAAATGCAAGTATTGGAATAATAAAGTATTAAAGAAAGGAGGTTTCTATTGAAGATTACTAAAATTATATTTCTCACTGCAGTAAAATAAGATATATCCCAGTAGTATGGCCCCACAGTTTTTTTTTTTTTTTTTTTTTTTGCCAAGACAATTTAAAAGACCGTCTTTTATAATTGCCCATAAGACCAGTCCCCATCACGCCAAAGCTACAAAAAAAACCGCTCTTTGTTTACCTCTTTTGTAAACCCTTTTATTTTGTGGTATAGATGTTTGGCGAAATATTTGCTTTGCCTGAGGGCGGACTGCCCAAGTTTATTTGGCTTTCAGCAGCCTTCTCCGTGTTCAACACTGTCCAGTGTATGGTGCAGCCACTGGGAATGACACGGCGGATCTACTCGCAGCA
Organism: Coemansia sp. RSA 1250; assembly: GCA_027578955.1. Lineage (NCBI taxonomy): Eukaryota > Fungi > Kickxellomycota > Kickxellomycetes > Kickxellales > Kickxellaceae > Coemansia > Coemansia sp. RSA 1250. Next base: position 177,632 of record JANBTS010000018.1, on the reverse strand, counting down.
GCCTCAGCAAGTGACTCCCTTGGCCTCCCATTTGTTCGCAACTTGGACGGCCCTATCGGCGGTGTTGCGCTACAAATGCGCTTTTAATATGGACAATGCGCTGCTCTACGATATTACCTTTTGGTCCTATGTGATTGCTGGCACTCATTTTATGTCCGAGATTCTGATCTTCAAGACTGTCAAAGTTCCTGGTCCCGTTTTAAGCACCTTTGTTGTGGCAATTACTTCTGTTCTGTGGATGATCAAAGATCGTGACATTTATATCCACTAACCAAGCTTTAAAAAAGAAAATAAACTAGCCGGATTCACAACAAAACTAGTTACTAGCAGGGTTTGTGTATGTTAATCCTTTACTATGAATAATCCCATTGAGCAAAACTTGTCAACACCACACCTCACGAGGCACTTTTGATGCTAGTTAATCTCCAATGAGAGCGGATAATCTCCAGGCAAACCAATGAAAAAAATGCATGTGTACCGATTATAACCGCTTTTGCAAAGAAATTCCGGTCTTTGTAACAGTAAGAAAGCTTTGGTGCTATGCTACATTAGCTGTCATATATGCTTGTTTTGATAGTCTCAGTAGAGTTATTGCTCCAAATATAATTTTCCCCCATTATTTTCCCATTTAGCCCCATTTATATCTCTCCAGCACCGTAATTTATCTAGAAGCATGTTTGGTGCTAGTCGCCAAAGCAGCTTACAGCCACGTACGATGGATCCCGATGTGCGTCAAGAGGCAAGTATGAGATTTTTTATTAGTTCATAGTGTGATGAACTAATACGTCAAAGAAAAGTTTAGATACTCAGCTCACAGTTTGGAATTAAAGTGGATAACCCAGACCACGATGACACCGTAACAATAGTCGTCTGTGCAAGCATATTTGGTGTAACCGCGCTAATGCTTATTTATGCCTGGTGCAACTATAATTATCAGCCCATTCGAGCCAAAAACCTAGTCTGGACCACGCTCATTTACCTTTCAACCGTGCTATGGTTTGTAGGCAACATTGTAGCCAACGGGCATGTGTTTATAGTGGGCGTATGGACAAACTGCAAACTGTGGATCATTTGGTTCCGAGTATTTTTCTGCTTCATTTTCGCTGCCATGACTATCGTACGGTTCTATGCACTAGATCGGGTGTTTAACCAAAAGAAACCGTTTACAACTCGCAGTTCTCTGATTGCCGCCGCCATTGTTATTTTGCTCAATGCAGCTTATTGCTTGGTCAACCAGCTACTGAGTGGCTCGCTTACCGTGCAATACATCAAGGATGCTGAAGTATGCGATGGCTCACAGTGGTTTCGCAATGCTGCTATTATTTTCCAATGGATCATTTGGACTGCTTGTGGATACTTGATGTTCCGCTTACGAAATATCCAATCTAGCTTCAACGAGTTTCGCGAGTCTATGGCCATCTTTGCCATTATCATTCTGCTCTTGATCGAATCCACCGTTATCAATGTGCATTTCAGGCGCTTTCCTTTGCAAAAGGCCCGCCGCATTGAAAAAACCGTCGTGGATATGGTTGCCAGTACTTTGGTAGTGTGGCTTTTTATTGGGTATCCTGTGATTATGTCTATTTTCAACCGTAGAAAGTACGAAGTTGAATGGATAGAGAGGCTGACTAATGACCGGAACAAGGGCAATTACAAGTTAGGACCAACCAGCAACCATTTGTCGTATGCCGAAATATACGATTTGTCTGATGGCAACAAGCAGGTGTTTATGGATAGCAATGTCATGTATTTGACCCCACACAGGCCGTTTGATAACCAGCATCCAATGAACATCGAACGGGTTCTAAGCAATGACCATGACGACGATGGTGCTATAAATCCGTTGCATCACAAAGTACATGTTCATGAGCCCTTATTTGCTCAGTCGATGTTTTCGCCTCGGTATGTTGAGCAAATGACTGATGATGGCCGTCGGGTGCTTTAAGCTTCTTTAATTTTTTCGTCTGCCACTAATACAGTAATACAGGGGTGCCCAGAAAGTCTTTTTCAAACATCCGCTACATCTTGTTTTATGTTCTTAAAGAACAATCATCCAGCTTAACCCAAAGCTATAACCGGATCGGAAGTTATTACGATTGTACTTAAACTTCCTATAGTCACCCCTCCATTACATAGGGTTTACTTTTAAGGCTCAGGCGGAGGTGAGCAATAGGAGTTGACGTGGTTATCTACAGCATAAAATACGTTAGCAAAGTGTTATAAAGACGTAGTTACCATTGATGCTTCCCAAAGTAATGATAAAAATAAAAAGATTGAAGAAAAAGAAAAGAAAACAAGGAGAAAGAGCACATTTTATAGCTCAATTTATAGAAAAACATGTTATGTTTCATATGACACTAAAAATAAAATGATTTTACTATGGACAATAACAATATCGCTGAAACACATGCTGTGAAGGTTCCCCTACAGGTGGTAGGATGGAATGAAGATCTATACGAACAGGTCAATAGCCATGCCATAGAAGTTAACCGAATAACGACCTATACTTTTCTGTTTGCCAAGTGGATCTTTTTAAAGGAGTTTGAGAACCCGACATTCTGAATCGATAAGTGTATAAACCAGGATTTCTTTAAAGATATTTTTTATATCTAATCGGATTTAACGAGCATACGACGAATGCAAAAACTCAGGGCAGACGAGTTGTTATACAACGCCATTTACACGATCTTCGAACAGCAGCAGGAATCGAAATATTTAATCTTGTATGTGGATCAGAGATTGCTGGATACGAAGCGATTGCAATACGCACTGCATATATAAATATCATTAAGGAAGTTCGGCAACCATTTACGCCATGCGGTCAATTTTCTCACAGCCAAAGAGGAGACACAGAATGACTATCCAAAGGGAGATGAAATCGAACTAATCTACGAGAAGGTCAAGATGTTTAAAAAGCAAATAATTGCAGCCATGACAACCAGACATTATAATGGTGTATGTTTTGGCGCAACTACTCGATGGGTTCTTTCGATATTAGCTCCAGTATTAAACGTGTATCCACCAAGTATTACATTTTACGAGGACAACCGATTCAAGGATATAAAAGAGATTCCAGAGGAGCATATCCGAGCTTTCTTTGAACTTGCCAAGATTGTTAAAGCCAAGGACTCGATACCAAAGAATACAAAGATCAATGCCACGATATTGTGTGCTCAGTGATTGGCTTCTGGCTCGGCAACAAATGGTAAACTAGAATATATGTGGGGGGCAAGTATTGGATATGTCAAGTAAGCCGATGCAGACCACAAATGGGAAGAAGTTTAGTGGTGTAATCGATACAGGTGGGGTAGCAGTCTCTATCCATAAGGAGACTGATGCAAGGAAACAAGCGAAGCTGGATAAAGGACAGGCGTTGGGTGCTGCTCAAAAAGCAGTAAATGTCAGGAATACAGCAATGGCGGTTAAGGCTGCTCCTGCCAAAGCAAAGGTAGTAAAACGGATAGCTGACAATGCCGCGGATTATATTCCCGATGCGGCAAAACATGCTACTGATGTAGCGACATATGCGGATAAAGCGGTCAGAATAATGAAGAGAAAAACAGCAGAGCCGAGAAATGCAGCCAAATGGGCTGACAAAGCCTTGGAAGCTGCGGTTGCTTTTGAGATGATTATAAATCCGGTATTGCCAGTTGAATCTCTGCTTGCACAGGCCGGATTGGATAAAGAGTTGATTACTTATACAGCTAATGCAGCAGCTGGATGTTCTATTCTGCGAATTAAGAATTTATATATATTGTCATTGAATTATTGTTGATGACTATTAATCCTGTAGCTGAACTCTCTGATGACGCTGCCGCTGTTTCTAAACCTCCTTCTCCCCTCCTAAGCCTTGCACTAAAACTCAGGGAAAAAACGCAAATGCTCAGAGGTTATTTATATCTACGAGTTGTTGACAGAGATGTTAAAGGAGATAGAGGCCAGGTATGTACTGATTGATCCAAATAGACGTGATCTATTGTACTGTACGCATGAAAACAGTACTACTGAGGATTCACAACTGTTAAAATATGCAAGTAATCAGCAGTTCAAGGAACGACAGACCAAGAGATTCAGCAGCATCCGTAAAAAGGCGAAGACTAAGGCAGTTGAAGAAGCTGGGGGCCGGCTAGCAGAACTCCCTTCCCGAACTCTGGACATTACAGAGTTCATTGAGCATCTGCAAGCAAGAGCACGAGAATCGCCAATTTTGCGTGAATTTTATGAGGGACATCTGGCAAAGCACCAATACATTGCTGGCATTCGTGATTGCCCACTTCATTCCAAGCTACGTCTATCTTCATATTCAAACAAGGAACAGGCTGATGCTCGACTTGTTAGAAGCCTATGGGATAATTTCCAAGATAAACCACAGTGTCAGGGTCCAGCATTAGTTTATGGCGATTGGTCTGGTTCTCATAGGAAGCGTAATGAACCCATTCGAGGTGTTGGATTGCGTGATATTCTTCGTAAGCATGGGCTTACAGTGTATTTAATTGATGAATATCATACGCCATCACTGTGCCTACTATGTTTCCCTCCTACTGAAGTATTCTTTAAACGGCTTAACCCAAAACCACATAAGGCGATGAACCGGACAAAGGACCCGAGCAGTACTATTATCATGGTTTGCTACAGTGCACAGAATGCACTGTGGAACTAGGGGACAAAACAGGTTATTGCAAATGGAATCAGGATTTAGCCGCAGTCTGCAACGTCCGCACTATCCTTCAAAGTATTCGTGAAAGCAAAGGGTTTCCTGAGCAATTCAAGCGGGGGCACAGAGTGAATGAAGCACAGTCTAGCCGAATCATCAAGCAAGGCAAGAAAAAAAGAGCTCGCAAGTAAAATATAGCTTTTACAACTGATAATAGTTTATTGACAGTTTGTATTCTCTTGCTCTTTAAACATTAGGCCCTTGTGCTTTTCTAGCTAATTTTTCACAAATATATCCTGCAGCCTTGCTTTTCATTTTAAAATTTAGCAAGGTCAGAGGCGGTTTTTATAGCCACTGGGTTTAATAAACTGTTTACCATATCAGAAACATGGGGTCAAACACTGTTATGATGTATTTAAGCAAGTGATCGCCATTACAGTAAAACTTTGAACTACCGCACATGCCCTACCACACATACCCTACCGCATACCCTACTGAGTACAGTTATGCCCATGGGCTAGCTAGAAACATGGGTGCAAATAAAAGCCCATATTATGAGAAACTGAGCTACATAGTTTTTACACGGAAATAGAGATTTTTATAAAAACTATGTTACCCTATATTTAGCTACTTTGACAATCTTTGACGGAATTAGCATTTTCGGATTTGAATTGTATTAGTGGAAATTATTAAGAACGATTGGCTAGAAATTGGCTTGCTTTTTTTAACGCGAACAGTTTATTTTGTGACTTTTTTTATTCTCTTTACTCTCTTTATCTTACTTTATATGGCTGGAATAAGTAGATATCAGGTACTTTTGGCTACTTCTCTTTTTGCTATAACTGCCCTCAACTACCTAATATCTATTAGATGGGCTGGTGGCGCTTTTACCAAAGAGGAGCCTGCCCAAAATGCCGTTGTTTACGAGTATCCTATGTATGACGTACTGCTTGCATTTGGAGATTCGATAACTCAATGCGCAGGTGACCCTGAGTTTGAAGGGTATCTTGCATACTTGTCACGGCTGTATCAGCGGCAAATGGACGTGCTTAACCGTGGGTTTTCGGGATACAACACTACCTGTGCCCGTACAGTGGTTTCAAAAGTACTGCCTGTAACCAGAAGGCCCTCAACCACTAAGGGCTCTTCAGGTTTGCTCGGCAATTGGATCGGTTATGCCAATTCTTCATTGTTTGACTTTCCTAAAGTCAAAAGTAGCTCAAAGACTATTTGGCCAGAGCGTGACAATACTTTCCCACAGAATTCCAGAGCATTGCGCATATGCATATTCTTCTTTGGTACCAATGATGCTGCTATAAGCTCATGGCACCAGCACACTCCTATCGAGAAATTTAGAGACAACCTGCTCTACTTTGTTTCGCTTTTGAGAGATCCTAGTTCCAAGCACTATTCGCCCAGTACCAAGATACTATTTATTACTCCTCCGCCTGTCGGCGACCGTATGGTCAAGGAAAAGGCTAAAATTGAAGGTGAAAATGTTGTTAACAAGAACGAGCGGGCACGGAAATACGCACAAATGGTTAAACGGGTTGCTAACGAAGTCAATACTCCATATGTGGACTTGTATGGAAAGATTGAGGAGTTGGTTAAAAAGAACCAAAGCACAGCCAAGGACACTCAAACGGCTGATTTTGAGGGATATGACGGCTACTTGGCTGATGGCATTCATCTAAATTCGGCTGGAAACCGTGTGCTATTCGATTTGATTCAGGAAACTATTGGTAAATACTGGCCCGAGTTGAAGCCATCCAAGGCACCTAGATCTTATATGCCAACTTCAAAAGAGTAATTTTTTTTTTAGATTTTTGGCTTACCAAATATATAAAGGGTAGATTTAAAAAGAAAAATTTTCTAGAAACTATAAAAAGGGCTCTGCAAAGCATGAAGGATATCCCTCAAAGCACTAAACATTGTTTCTCCTTTGAGAAAAATATACCCATTTGAAGGGCGCAATAAACGGAAAATAATTTTCTTTACTTATATATTTTCAATATGTTGGTTGGTTTACGTCGGTTGCTAGCGATTGGTATTGGCATTTGGGCTATTGCTGAGACTACTTACCTAGTAGCTATCACTTGGAGTGGCAATGCTTCAAGTGCTCAAAAAGTTGTTTATGAATACCCTATGTATGATGTACTGCTGGCATTTGGCGACTCTATAACTCAGTATGCAGGTGACCCAGAAAACCAAGGATATCTTGCATATCTGTCACGGCTGTATCAGCGGCAAATGGACGTGCTTAACCGTGGTTTCTCGGGATTTAACACTACTAGCGCTCGTGAAATTGTATCTCAAGTGCTGCCAGTAACCAAACAGCCTTCAAAGTATGGCCTATTAAGTCCGCTTGCTCGCTGGTTCGGTTCTACTGATACCTCATTTTTCACTCTTCCTTCAGTGAATAAGGATAGTGAGACCATCTGGCCAGAACGCGACGATGCTTTTCCACAGAATTCCAGAGCATTACGCATATGTATATTCTTCTTTGGTACCAATGATGCCACTATAAGCTCATGGCATCAGCACACACCTATCGAAAAATTTAGAGAAAACCTGCTCTACTTTGTTTCGCTTTTGAGAGACCCGAATTCCAAGCACTATTCGCCCAGCACCAAAATACTATTTATTACTCCTCCACCTGTTGGAGACCGTATGGTCAAGGAAAAGGCTAAAATTGAAGGTAGATGGCCATTTAATCGGAATTCATTGGCACGGCAATATGCGCAGGTAGTTCGGGAAGTAGCCAGCAAAGTTAATGCTCCGTATGTGGATCTGTACGCAAAAATTGAAGCGCTGGCAAAGCGCGATAGAGCAAACGCAACTGCCAATAATGAAGGCAATGCAGTTGATTTTGAAGGGTATGACAACTATCTGGTTGATGGTATCCATCTGAACAGACTTGGCAATCGGCTTTTATATAGTATGGTTCTTTTGACTATTCGCAAGAACTGGCCTGAACTCGAGCCTTTTGCGCCGCCAAGAGCCAAAATGCCGACTGTGTCTAGTGGGCATTAATTCATATGTATTTTCCAGTATTTCTATAACACAAATAAACTTTACTTTTGCTTGCTCTTTTTTTCCTTCTTCTCTTTCTTGGGTTTCTTGTCCTTTTCCTTCTTGTCCTTCTTGTCCTTGTCCTTCTTATCTTTCTTCTCCTTCTTCTCCTTCTTCTCCTTCTTCTCCTTCTTCTCCTTATCCTCCTTCTGCTTCTTGACCTTTTTTACCTTCTTGTCTTTCTTTAGCTCACCTGATTTGCTCTCAGTATCCTCCAATTTGCGCTTCTTTGAAGGCTTTTCAGACAAGATCTCGCTAGAACCATCCTTGACATTTACATCAGACTTAGGCTTTGATAGCGTATCAATAATGCACTGAGCACGTTCACGAATGCTCAGAGAGATCTCTGATGGTTCAGCCTCTTCTACATCTTTTGTTTCCTCGTTCAGTTTACCAGCTGCCAAATCGCGCTTTTTCTTCTTCAACGCCTTTGCTTCACCCTTTGTAACATGTGAGGGCATCTGTCCCAGCACCCTAGCGCGTCTCTGCTCATCGCTTTTACCCATTACTGGATTGATGACTGTTTGCGCATCGTTTACCAGAGTCTGTCGTAATGAGTCGGATGATTGGTTGAGGTAGTTGACTGCAATGCGGAATACATCGGTGGGGATCTGAGTTTCTACATAGAGATGTCGGATAACCCATAGCTGTCGTGCTTTGTTGAACTTCCATGCGTTTGGTTGGCTTTCCCATGTCTGTAGGTATTCATGTGCTTGTTGTTGTGTAGATTGCGATCCTTCACGAGCTATACGGAGTCGTTCAAGACGTGCTTTTTTGATCTCTGCGCTAGTCTTGCGCTTTACCGGCTTGGCCTTCGCTGCAGCTCCCGTATCACTAGACATCTTTTGTTTGAAGAAAAAATTAGAGAGAAGAAAAATACTTTTTCATTCGCTCGGATCAATCAAAAATCAACGATGATTATGCTAAAAAGTCCCAAATTTTCTCTGCCCCCTCTATTTGATCTCTCTTTTATCTCCTATTTGTAATTGAAATCAAACAAGTTTTGTATATAGGAAATTATGGTTAAATTGGTAGAGATTGAAAACGAGTACGAGTCGGATTCTCAGTACACTACGGATAGCGAAGTGGCCAGCCAGGCTGAAAGCGACTATGAGTCGGACAGCGACTTTGACGACGATGATATTTTGGACGAATCGCTTTTGGAAAGACTAGCAGCATTGAAAGAAATAGTTCCTGTAGAACACCGGCAGTTGATGTCTCGGAGCATTAGCCGCATATCTTACTGGGGCGAGTTTGGATTTAAGCTGGTTGGAAAGCTGAGCTGGGTATTTACCACCAGTGCTCTTTTGGTCGTGTTTCCGTTGGCTCTCGAAACCGATCGCGATAAGATGATGCAGCAGTGGGAGCAGGAGCAGCAGAAGCCAGGAGTACCTGGGCAGCCGCAAGCACCTCCCATGGGTCCTCCGGCAATGGGCATGGGTCAGGGACTACCAGCACCTGGTCTAGCGTAAACGCTTTTTATAACAATACAAAAGACAGGAAAAATAAAGCTATATGGAACAAGATAAGCGGGATATTTGAGCCTGTAAATTATTCCATTCTGACGAGTACTTGACAATAGGAGCACGTTTACGCTTTATCGTGTTGGCAGATGCAGGATCAGAAGCGCATAAAAACAGACGATCCAGATCAAGCAGTGGAGAGATCAGCCGTACCAGCGCACGGGCTCTGGAGTCGCCAGCCACAGAAACCTCTTGCAGGCGCTTAATAACCAAAGAAGCAACCACGTCCAGCAGCAAGCCCACAACACTCAAGTGAGTCGACGACGGTAAGTGCGCATCAGCTATATGTGCAATCTGTGTAACCTGAGCACAAGCAATCTGCAAATTGCGTTCAGCCTCGTCCAAAGCCTCCCAGCAGTTCTGCTGCTTCCACACTCCCATTTCATGAACAACCGTGGTCCTTGCATGGTCCAAAACCAAGCTCAACGCCTCTTTGGCCAGGGCACGAAAGGATGCCAACAAGTCAACAAACGTGCTGGTAGCTTGTAGCTCTTTGGGCCAATGTGGCCGCACTCGGAATGCAAGCGTAGGCAGGTGGTGGCAGAAAAACATACAGTCGTTATGGACTATAAAGGCTTGCTTGATGTTTAAGACTGACAGCCGCTGTGGGATTAAGCACTTATATAGTGCGAATGCATCACGTACTGCGTGTACATGCAGTAGGTCGCTGGGACTGCTGGTTAGCGCAATCGTCTCGTGGGCAAAGTCCATCAGCATCTGGGCCTGCGTGCTAACCGAGCATCGTGGAAATACCACTGACTCGGCATCCGTCATGCCTGTCGACCCTTTAGCATCCTTCCTCTTTTTCTTGCCTTCAAATGCATCGCATAGCGGCCCGACTAGCGAGCAACTCGAGTCTTCGGATGCCAAAATCGCTGAGGCTGCTGAGAGTAAATCACAACGACGTGTAGCTACATGAGTCTGCAAAAGTTCCCGAGCCGCCTGAGGCACACAAGTGACAGCAGGCAGCAGCCCGGCAGACACCCACGCATGCTCGATCTCTGCTAGTGGCGTCAGACACTGCGCATCCGATAGTGCGGCTACATCTGGCGCCAGTCGTGGGACCATGGTCTGATTAAGCAAAGGCCATACCCGGTTCCATAACCGATGTCCCACATGCAAGAGTAAGTCAGCATTATCGTCTGCACATTCATAAAACACAAAGTCACGAATGAAATCAAGCACCTTGGACCACTGCTCTTGCACCAATGAGCAGTGCTCTGCAGCCTTCTCGCTAGTTGTCAGCGCTACAAGAGAGTCACTTGCAGCCCGTTTAAACGCGCCCACAGATAAAGATGCGGCATGCCGCATCTGCGATACATTCAGGGGCAAAGCAGGAGATTGCAACAATGGTAATAGCCATTGGTCGGCAATGCTATCGGCAAGCTTATCCATATGCGAATATACCAGGTCAAGTTCCCGCATGGCAAAAACCAAGTCTCCCAAAGTCACTGCGTTTTCAAACGGCTCTCCATCGTACCGACCCATAGCCACAAACGTCACCGTCATCTCGCTTAAACTCCCCTTCTGTTGAATGACAATCATCTCTCCAAATATCCGTTCCACTTCTGCTCGAGCCGCTGCCCGAGCCCACACAAACTGCTTGTGCAAATTCCGTACATACACATCGTCTTCCAGCTCAAGCAGCATCTCGTTAGCTTCTGATATGGCACTAGACGCTACAGCGATATCACCATGTAGCAGTTGTTCGGATATGTCACGCAAGTTTGCATTGGTTTTGGCCATCCGCACTATAGTTCGTAGTGTACGTCCTATACGGTCAAGACGGTTTATCTGTTGCGAAGGGGAGTTGCTTTGTTGAGCTATCCGGGTGCTGGTGGTTTCGTAGCGAGCATTGACGGTGGCTATTTCGTCTAGTGGATCGGTGGTGCCGCGACGGTGGTTGTTTATGGCTCCAATCGTGGTTGCCTGGGCAACTTCAGTTTGTGCTTCCAGCGTTGCCAGTTGCTCGTCTATGCTTTGCTTCTCAAAGTCGGCATCGGTTATACCTGTCCGACGTAACCGCCGCTGACTACGATTCATTTAAATAAAATACAAACAAAAAGAGGAAAAACTACTTGATTGCTACGGATTTGATTTGTGAGCATATCATTACAATCACTGCGATTAAATTAAAGCTATTTCGCTCATTATCTAAAGTACGGAAAATTTTCCATACATACATCCCTGGTTTAGCTCAAAAAGCCATGCTATTTTTAAACACTCCTTTTTGCTAAAGAAGGAAAATTCCCAAATACTGTATCATTTGGCGGAAAATTTTTGAGCCAGAAAGGCCGACTTGGCCTTCTGACAGAAAAGCTCGGCTGCGCAGTTCTCACAGCACCCAATTAAAGCGGCTTTAGCTGACAAATTTGTGCACAAACAGACTTTACAGCTCAACAACTACAAGACTTTGATGCAGTACAAAGAAATTAGCAGTTGCTGTTTCCAAAGTAAAGGAAAGGAAGAGAGAAAAAACAAGAAATACTGGCAATATAAAAAGAAAATTTTCCCTCTCTATTTTGCTACATTATCAATTTATTCTCAACATGGCTATACTTAATGATGATTGGTGTGGTTATTGTAACAGGTATATCGATATTGCTCCTCGAAGGACTATAGATGATCATTATAATTATTGTGACGAGTATAAAAGGCTAATGAAATGACCCCGCTAATTGCTAGATGTTATATTGGTGCTTTTTGCAAGCATGTATGTCACGCATACTCGTTGTAATGGAAGATAGACAAAAAATATTAATCAAAATAACCAAAATATTGCTACAAGGGATTATCAGAGGCCCCAGGAGCCTCAGTCCTTAAATAGTCCACTTCCATCAGGACACTTCCCAAACGTCGTCATGACAGCATGCAACAATTATTACGAATGTCAACATTGAATAACTAAAGGAATCTGAAATGCACCACAACGATATTGAGCGTCATATGACGTTCAATAATCCAGCCATCGTGACAATGTATTCATCTATTAAAGCTTTATTGATCAAATGAATCACGGCTGTCTTGTAGCAAATCTTAACATGCATGCTAATTGGTACAAAAACCTCACCCTTTTTTGGTATTAAAAGAAAGGTCAAAGATCTTAGTACAACAAAGCAGTTAAAACCAATGCTAAAGCAAACGGCTCCTTATTTTCTATCTATTATCCACATATGCCCAAAGTAAATGCTTACTAACAGCTTGGTATTTCGCCAGTTTGTATTTTTCTGGAATTTTCCTTGGAGTTGTCTTTCAGAAAATGGTGTTGTCGAGCTAAAGCATATTTGCTTTTTTATTTACGTTTAGTTAGCATTTCTTATAATAAAGCCTATTATTTGGTGGTAGGGATGTTTGGCAGCTTTATCTTTGTTGTATAGCTCACTATACCCAATCACAGCCTTTCCTAACAAGCATGAAAGGCTTTAGCAGCTCAACAAAAGCTGCCTATTGTTAAGCAAGCATCTTAAAAGAACAAACTTGCACCAACATCTATAAGACTTTTAGCTTTTTTTTCTTTTGGCTAAAGAGAACCTTTGGCTATGAACGTTGAGGCAGCGACTACCAACAATCTACAGCAAAAGATGCCATGGAATAGAACTATTCCTTCTTGTGCGTGGTATAAAAGCTCTCTTATTTTCCCTGCAGCTGTTAAGCCCATCAAACATCTTACATTTTCTTTAACATGGAAGGCATTTTCGACTGTGGCTCTAAAGAAAAGTCGTTTTGCTGTGACGGGTGCGGAGAAAACTATATTGTTCTTGGTGAGCTAGAGTTTAATAGAAGGGGGTACGAAGCTAATGCGGAAGGCTATGCAGTAGGCGATGATAATAATAAATATATAATTTCAATGATGGAGCACCTTAGGAAATGTCCTAAGGTCCAAGCTAAATTTGCTTAATAACTAATTTTATAGACAACCGCCCAATGCTAAAACAAGCATCAATTAGGCAAGTGTTTATGCAGTTATCTCTATTTAATAAATTACAGTTATAAAGTTATTCAAAATGGAGCCAGTTGGTTTAAAGCTCTCTCTCTCTCTCTCTTTTTTTACAAAAACATTCTTTAATTTGCTTATTCCATGTCAAAGGGAAAAATCTGATTTATAATAGGACTATAGGAGATATTGCTCTAGAATATGCGGATTTGTTTTATATTTTCTAAGAGAATTTTTGTGCCAATGGTTGCAGCTAGTTAGATACTAGATGGGCAGCTCAAGGGATGTTGCTATATACACTTACTGTGTCTATGCTATAACGTATACAAGTGTACAACGCAATCCTGATAGAGCCTAGATTGCAAATGTCCTACTGTAGCTGTTGGCTTGTGTTTGTCTGTTTATGTCCTAGTAGCTGGAGGAAGAAATACTGGTTGGAATACAAGAGAATACCCTTGTCTTTTTTTTTTTTTTTTTAGGTATTTGGGGGGTTTAGCAAAAGCACATCGGCTTCTAGAAGAAAGGGCTTTAGCTCTTTGTTTGCAGCAATTTGGCTGCGTAGCACCCATCCTCCAATTAGAATCCTCTGTACGAACAAATTTTACTGGTCAACAAAAATATAAAGGATAAAGCAAAAGCTCAACAAATACAGGACTTTAACTACAAAAGAACGGAAAGCACTCCTTTACAGCCCGAATGCCGAAGCATTTGAGCAAATAGCCAAGTCACCCTTGTTCTTCAGGGATATATAAGCCCGCTACCATTTCCCTAGCATTTTGTTTACTACAACACTTTTTTTTTCTTACATAAACATGAGCGATCCAGTGACTGACAAAATTGAAAATTTTCTTGCTGATTTAGAGGACCAGGCAACTGACGAGCGAATTGAACGGCTAAAGGCTCAGGTTGAGCAAAATTTACAAGCTAACTAGCCGAATATATATGCGGCCAGTGGAAAACATTCAGCCCTTGATGTCTACCACTATAAAATCAACCTGATGTTTAGGAAGCGGTCTATCGCTAATACTAGACGGACTATAAACGGCTGTTATACTCTACCAAAAGTGGCTATATAGTTTGTTTTTACTTGACAAATCACAGGTATAAAGCATTGTGCTTCTAATTCCTTCTGTTTAATACTACATGTAAAAGCTGTCTTGATAGCCCAGCCGCTTAAATGGAAAGTCCAGAGTTTGCATTAAACAAATCAAGGCAGTAATTCCAAACACCAGGAAAAAAAATTAATGCAAAGTTTGGATTAACAATTTTATTTTTATATAATGGAAGAGTGGACAAAACGACAAGAAGAACTTAAAGCACAGCTGATAGAACAAGATGACGCAAGCTTCACGTACGACAAAAGCACAAACACATTTAGTGGGCTCAGCAGAGTAGCAGGAGTAGACATCAGCTACCTGCAGTCCGATGCCCACCAAGCCGTCGTGTCCTTGTGCATATTCAGCTTTCCTTCTCTAACATGTCTCCACGAAGAAACCCACTTGGTCCCTATAACCGAGCCGTACAGGGCAGGCTTCTTGGCATTCCGTGAAATCCAAGCCTACCAGCACGTGTTTGACAAGCTAGGCAGCCAGGAGCTTTGGCCGCAAGTGGTCCTGGTCGACGGCAATGGCCTGCTGCATCCCCGGAAATTTGGCTCAGCCTGTCATCTGGGGGTACAGCTGGATGTGCCCACGGTGGGCGTGGCCAAGAACTTTTTGCATCTGGACGATATGCCGCATGTGAACGCACGTGGATTGAAAGAGAAGTTTCAACAGGGAGCTCAAGAGGTTTTGTTGCAGGGGGTGGAGGGCGGAGTGTATGGGATGGCGGTGGCTCCGGGAGGCTCCAGAGCTTGTAATCCGGTGTTTGTCTCCGTTGGCCATAGGCTGGGGCTGGAAACGGCGGTTGCTCTTACCAGAGCGTGCTCCATGTTCAGGGTTCCTGAGCCCATCCGTATGGCGGATCTGCGGTCGCGGGAAAAAGCACGAATCATTGATCAGCAGAAATCAGCCAGTTCAGAGTAACACAAGGTAAATCTACGGAACCTGGGGGTGTTTTTTTTTTTTGGGTGGTTTGTTTATATGCTAAATGTTCCGTAAATTAAAGCTAATTCTCCGTAAGTTCCGATGATGCCAAATGAGATTCATCCCGCAAAATTAGCATCAGGAACCTCATTAAACTTCCGCCCAAGACCCCCTTGCTTTTTTTTGGGGGGAGGGTGTTTTCTCCGTTCACATATGTGAATAAAAATGCTTCCGCACTACACACTGTAGTTGATGTATGGGAAAAAGGGCATTTTACGCCAAGAACATTATTGTTCGTTCCGCCACAACTATTGATCTACCTCCATTATTCATCTTCTTAAATGTTCAAGAAAAAATAATGGCGGCTTCTCTATATAAAGGTGGTTTCCTGGGCATCTAAGGACATTTTCCCAGTTTAAAATTTTCCGCTACAACTATAAAGCCATAATGTTATTTGAATCGCAGCTGCCAGACGTCAAGATCCCAAACACCAACCTGGTTAGCTACATTCTCTCAGAATGCAAGCGACGTAGCAGCGCAAACCACCCAGTATTCGTGGATTCCGAGACCCAAGAGAGCATCACTGTAGATCAGCTAGAACAGTATACCAGGAAGTTTGCTCGCGTGCTGCAGGCCTATGGGGTGGAGAAGGGCCAGGTGGTGGCGGTATTTGCCAATAACAGTATATTATATCCTATAGTGGCATTTGGTATAGTCGCACTGGGGGCCATCTGCGCACCCATCAATCCCATGTACACTGCACGCGAGCTCTCCCACCACCTGGAAACCTCCAACAGCAGAGTTGTTGTTGTGGGCGACGGCCTGCACGCGGTGGCTCGGCAAGCCATAACGGACAAGCACACCATGCTGTTTATGGATGAGGGGCATTCGGGCGTGGACAATTCGGTATTCGACATTCTGCAGGCTCCGCTGGACCCGGGGAGTGGATGGGCCGGGGACGAGGACTATTCGCAGCTGCCGGCGTACCTGTGCTTTTCCAGCGGGACTACCGGGAAGCCCAAGGGCGTGGTGCTGACGCACAAGAACATGATAGCCAATGCCATGCAGATCAACCGGATCAAGCAGCTCGATGTGCCGACCATGAACAACCACCCGTACGAGACATACCTGGGCCTGGCGCCCTTCTGCCACGCCTACGGGCTCTCCTACGTGCTGCATAGCTCGGTGGCTCTGGGCGGGCGGATAATAGTGATGCGCAAATACTCCTTTGTGTCGTTTCTCCAAACCATCCAGCAGCATCGGGTGACGTTCGGGTACCTGGTGCCTCCCCTGGTATGCGCACTGTCCAAGGACGAGCGGGTAGAGAGGTTCGACCTGTCCAGCATGCATACGATACTGTCGGGGGGAGCGGCGCTGAGCGCATCGCTGATCGAGGCCACGGAGGAGAGGCTGAAGGGCACGCGGGTGATCCAGGGCTACGGCATGAGCGAGATGAGCCCGGCCATCACCATGCTCAGCACTTCTCACAGCAAGCCGGGCTCTATCGGGCTGCTGCTGCCCAACTGCCAGGCCAAAGTGCTCGACGATCGCGGCAGGCCGCTTGCTGCCAACCAGCAGGGCGAGCTGTGCTTCCGCGGGCCCAACGTAATGCCCTGCTACCTCAACAACCCTGCCGCCACCGCAGACATCTTCGACCAAGACCGCTTTCTCCATACCGGCGACATCGGCTATGTGGACGCGCATGGCTTCTTCTACATCACCGACCGCAAAAAGGAAATCATAAAGTTCAAGGGCTTCCAGGTAGCGCCGTCAGAGCTCGAGAGTCTTCTGGCCGAACACCCGGACATCGAGGATGCGGCGGTAATGCCGGTCTACGATGTCAACCAGGCGACGGAGATTCCTCGGGGCTACTTTGTGCTCAAGCCCAGCAGCGCCGAGGATGAGCTGGAGCGAGGCCAAAGGATAGTCGACTGGCTGCACGAGCGGGTGGCAAAGTACAAGAAGCTGCGGGGGGGATTCGTTATCGTCGATAACATCCCCCGCAGCCCAGCCGGCAAAATCATCCGCGGGTCCCTGCGCAGCATGGAGCAGATAGAGTCCAGAGAGTCTAGCTCGTCGTCTTCAAACATATAATAAAAAGCTCAAAGGAAATAGTCGGGAGCAGGCCGCTTGGCTGTTGGCGCGCCTCGAGCTTCCTGAGGAGCAGCCTCAAAGATTTTGAAGCTGGAGGCCAGGTTCTCGTCAAACTCCAGGATAGCCGCCACGTTGCCGCAGCGGTAGCAGTAGTTGGGGGCCGACCAGACGGTTACACAGGTCTTGTCAAACATGTGCTTGTACCCCTCCATGACCAGCTGGTGCGCACGAGCCACCAGGTCCAGCCGGTTGGTATGCAGGAACGCCTGCACCACGTCGGACCCGAACAGGTAGCCGGCGCCCCGCGGGCTCAGCCCCCAGCCAGTAATGTCCTCGGGGTCCGACCACAGCAGATCACACATGGCCCCCTCATGGGGCACCTCCTGCTTCCGATCGATCGTGCGGATCTGATCAACCGTGTTGACTACCGGCGACAGCCCCCCATGCACACACAGTATGCGGTCATCTATAATCGCCACCAAGCTCATGTAGTCGAACACGTCACAGCAATACCGCCACACATTGGCGCTCCCGTATTTACGCATGCATTCATCGTAGAACCCATATACCTGCGTAATCTGCCGGCTCTCGTGGTTGCCGCGCAGCAACGAGATTCTGTCTGGAAACCGCACTTTAAGCGCGAGCAGCAGCAGGAACGTCTCTACGCTGTAGAAGCCCCGGTCGACAAAGTCCCCCATAAACAGGTAGTTTGTGTCGGGGCACTCGCCGCCCACCGTAAACAGCTCTTGCAGGTCGTAGAACTGCCCATGGATATCTCCGCAGATGGTTACTGGCGCGTCTACCCGCTGCACATTGCTTTCCTCAATAAATATCTCGCGCGCCTTGTTGCATAGCTCTTTTACTTCGCTCTCGGTTATTATCTCGCACCGCCGTAACTGGGATATCTGTCGGTCTAAATCGCTTTGTACCATTTCCAACAAAATAATAAATGCAAAAAAAGAAAGAAAGGAAAAAAAAAAAAGTTCTTACACGTTAGATTCGTACAACCCCATGCACTTATCCTTAATACAATCGCTACATTCGCCAAACGGCTTATGGCACCCGCAGCTACACGACAAGGCGCCGTCAGCATCAACAGTTGCGTTGTCGGCATTGCCAGGAACCCACTTTGGCTGCTTGCAGCATGCGCAGTCGCCGCTGCAGTGGGCCGCACACTTGCCGTTTGACGGCCGCGCCTTGCCATCGCAGCACGACTTTGTCGGCAGAGTTTGCTGAGGCTGCAAGCTGGGCTGCCCCTTGCCGCATACGCTAGTGGGCAGCGACGGCTGCTGCCATGTTACTGGCGGCACCACTCCGGCCGCAAACGACTCTTGCCGCATTGGTGTGGGGTACTCTTTGCCGCTGGTGCTTGCGCTGCTTGCACTGACGCTGCGTTGCCGGCTCTGGGCTACTTGCGGCGCCTGCTGCTGCTGCTGCTGCTGGCCAAAGCTTGTGCGCCGGGCAGTTTGCGGCGCAGATGACAGGACTAACGGCCGGACCAGGCTGCCTACCGATGGTGTCCGTACATGGCTGGTTCGTGCTCGTGCTGGCGCGGCTGTCACTGGCGATAGCACGCTGCGTACCCATTCGGGCTCGGCCCGTGCCGATGCCGGAGCCAGTGGCTGTCCTAATCCAATCCGTGCCTCAATGGCTTGAATCAGCATGTCCAGCTTCTTGCTACAGTCGCAGCCGCACGAGCAGCTGGGACGTTCTGCCTGTCCTGCCGTTGCCGGCTGCTGCATATTAGTTGGCTGTCTTGGAGGTATCGGCAGCTGATGCCGCATAGAACCGCTCCATAAGCTAGGCAATCTCTGCTGTGTTGCTGGCGGCTGCAGTCTCCGGTGTTGTCGTGGCATCGGTAGCATCGGTCTCTGCTGCATTGCTGTGCTTTTGATCACCGGTAGCTCTGCTATATTGTCGGGTTCGGCCTTGCAGCAAGGTGCATTTGGCCCGCTTGGACATGAAACATTGGTGGATCCGCTCCGTGACGCCACCGCCGGCGTCACTGGTTCTGATGCGCTGGACGTATGCCTCAGCGTGCTGGTTAGCGTTTTGGCCGTCTGCTCAACTACCCGAGTTGGATATGTACGAGTAAGAAACTCGGAAAACTCGCTCTTGCAACATGTGCAAAACCGATCATTATGCTTGCAGTGGCATGGATTAAGCAAGCTCTCAACTACAAAAAGAAAAATATTTAGTTTTTTAAAGTCTGCACAAAACAACATATTCCCTTTGAAAGAAAAAATCGTCAAAGAGGGAAATATTAAAGTCACATCTCCCAAGCTGTCTTCATTTTTGTTGCCAAAAAAAAAAAAGTAAGACAGGTTCAGATCATTCGTACTTACTACTGCTAACCTTGCTGTTGACCTTGTCTTCTTCAGTCCTCCGAACTACAAAAAAAGCTCATTAGCATTCATACAATAAAAATGCCGTATCTGTATAACTTACCTTTAGCTGCAGGCTCAGGGTCCTTATCTACATTGTCTGCCTTCAATTCCGCGCAAATACACTTCACATGGGCCTTCCGAGTACGCCTCAACTCCCGGCACTTGCTGCATTGTGTTGATGGCCGTCCCTTTGGCCTGACTTTCAGTAGCTCCCGATTTGTATGCTGGCAGTTGGATACTCGATGCCCTCGTATGCATGGTAAGCATGCTAGCTTCTGTCCGTCTACTATCATACTATATGACCAAGAGAGAGGAAGGAAGAGAAAACAGTTTAAATCTCTAGGATTATAAAAATCCTTCTTGGCCTTTCTCCTTTTCTCTCTTTATATATTATTTGCCTTTTATCTCGTCCTTTGCTCTTTTACACGCTTGAATAAAAATAAAAAAAAAACTGCGTTGAATTTACAAAAAGAGGGGGATGGGAGGTGAATTCGAGAATAAAGCGCTAATGTAAAAAATACAATATTTGACCGTGGTAAAAAGAGGAGTGAATTCAACGCAAAAGAATTATAGAAAAAAAGCGTACTCGGTGGAACCAATAATAAAATGGACAAAAGTAAGACTTTCGAATTGAAGAAGAAAGGGGCAAGAATGCACTAAAAAAAAAATAGAAAAGTGTGGGTAGAAAAAAAAAACATATTTCTCCAGTCAAACCTATCAGTTGTCTGTATGGCGCTAAATTAACAAAAAAAAAACCAAAATTAGTATCGCCGCAGACGCATAAAGAAGGCATTGGGACATACGCGGCTGGATTCAGGCAGATAGGCCTTGTAGAAACCCGGAGCATACGTTTCCGGCTTAAATCCCAGCCGCTGGTACAGCAGCATGGCAACGTTGGTTGCTGCCACATGCAATGTCACATCTTTTGTTGGCACCGTCTGGGTCAGATAGTACACCATGTACTTTGCAATCCCGCCTGCCTCCCAGCCCGCTGCTACCGCCACATAGGTCAAGTACGCATCGGGCGTAAGAAACGCACAGCCCACTACTCGCCGCTTGTACAGCGCAATGATGCTGAATTCCGGATACTGCAGGGCTTCGCTCATATCAATGCTTGGCCAGAACGTCTGGCACAGCAGCGCATTCACTTGCGGCAAATGCCCTCGCTGGAAATGCACATAATCGATCGTCTCCTGCTGCGGCTGCTCCACTGCCGGGTACCCCAGATGCTGAAACACGCGGTGCTCACGTGCTCGGATCGATCGCAGTACCTGCAGCATCGGTAGCTCGCTCGAGCTTGCCGGCATTGATCGTGTGTCGCGCCAGATAAACGGCCGTAGCAGCCGCCCGTGGAACGGGCTCACTTGCGGCCCTGCTGCCGTCAGATTATCGCGCAGCACCGCCCGTCCCAGCAGCCGCGACGCAAACGAGTGCGCATATGCCGTCACTTGTATTTTGTGTTCATCTGCCGGCGTTGTTGTTGATGCCGATGCAGTGGAGGGCAAAGTCTCTTGCTGCGCACGTGAATCGCCATTTTCGCCGGTGCTGTCCTCTGTGCCACAGCCATCTGACCTGCTTACTAACGCCCTTGCATCATCGACTAAAGTCTCTGTCGGATCCCACGCCTGTTGCCGTCGCGATATGTAGATGCTGACCGCCCGATCAATGTCAAATTGCGGCAGCCCCAAAATGCGCCTTAGTCGCCGGAGCTGCAGCCTCCGGCGCAATCGCCGGGCTGCGCTTACGCCCATTGCCTGGCGGCTGGCGCCGATGCGCTCGCTAATATCCCACTGCAGCCGCTCGCTCAGCGGCTGTAGCGCAGCATTGCTTTGGTCTTCGGGCGCAAATAGGGCCCGGGCTTCAATTGCTTCAACATTTGCTTGACTTGGCCCCATTGCTCGCGTATTGTCCAAGCGGGCATTTTTTGGCTGCAGTTGCAAGTGGGAATTATCCGTGCTCTTTGTAGGACTTGAAGTCTCGTTGCTGCTGCTGAATGGCTGTGCCACTTTGCTGCTTTGTTGGGAATCCTGCGCTGACTTGGTGGCTTCCCATGTTTCTATGCTTGCAAAAGATGTAGAAAAAAGACGTATTAGCCCCCAAATTATTGCAAAGGCAATCCTTCAAGCATAAAGAGGGTAAGTCCTGGGCAGGGCAGAACAGAAAGGGGCGGACTCCTTCAGCAACCTACCTTTATTTTTCGCGCTGCTAGTTTGAGCTTGGCGCTGCTTCTCAAGCATGTTCTTATTGCCTTCTGAAGCCTCGCTAGACCACGAGCTCAACGAACTGCATTCATCCAGCACATCTACACAAACAGAGTTATTCATATGATACTCCAGTGATTAATAAGGTCAATTCTGTTATGTAGAAAATAAACCAAACGCGTGCTTACCCAAGCCATCTTCCTGTTTTACTGCTTCGTCGGCCCCGCTCTGTTGTTGCTGCTGCTGCTGCCGTTGCAGCTGTGTAAATAGCTCAACACTTTGCAGCAGCTCTGAGTCTTCTGCCAGCGCCTTGCTGGCATCAATTCTTTTCCGCTTGGCCCGGCGCATCCGTCGCCGATCGTCTTCATCATCCTCATCATCGCTAAACGACACGCGATGCCGCGCTCCGCTCCGCTTTTTGCTCTGTCCTTCTCCCAAAACTTCCAATATCTCCTTCTCTGCCCCGTCTCTGCGTCTGCTTTGTCCTGCCCGCTGCCGCCCGCCTGTTTTAGTGGGCCCCCGGAACCGATCGCGGGTGGGCGCAGCTACTTCATGCAGCGTCCAGTTGCCCGACTGCTGCGTCTCTTCCATTCCTGACTTGAACAGCGCGCTATGGGTCGAGAGACACCCAGCAACGGTGTTTTGCCATGTCGCAGTCTTCTTCTTATCCGGGAACAGCCCCGCCCAGTTATCGCTTATAGTTTGGCAGATGTTTTCGCGCCACCGGAAATAGCTACGCTTCGGATCTTCTTTGCTCAAGTGGTACAGCACCAGGTAGATCACCTGCACCCAGCTCAACACCTCTCGTTCGTATTCCTCGCCTTTGCCCTCATTGCACACGTTGCATTTGAACTGGTAAAATATGTCTCCACGCAATGGCTTTGCTTTTAAACACGACACGCAGTCTATAATATAGATTAGTTTAGTGCCATCAATGCTATCGCGTCTCAACTAATGCTTACCCCAGTGAAATAGCTGGTTGCAGTCTGAACACTGTAGCATTGGATCGCCCTCGTTATAGTCCATCCCACAGTAGCAATAAACGCCCTCCTTGTTGCGCAAATGCTGCTCGTCCCATTCAAGCGCGTCAAGCTACAAAGGCGCGTATTTGCTAAGTAAATGCCACAGTCTCTTGTATCGGCGCATATGCTACTTACATTGTATTTGAATTTTGTGGCCATTTCCCCCCAGGTGAAATAGCAAATAAGAGAAAAATATAACGAAAGCAAGCCAAAGATGCTCCTGGTGGCTAAATAGTCTTGGAAAAAACCTGATCTTAATCTCTAGATCATGCAAACCAATAAAAAAAAAAGCTACAATTTGATCTACACCAAGCACGTGTTGTAGTATGCTTTGGTTCCGTCGGGCTTGGACTTCAGCTGCCACTCGGCTGCCTCCATCAGTCCGCGGAACTGGCTGCTCGATGCCACCGCATTGCCTCGGAGCCCGTTACGCTTGCAGAACGCCGTATACGCGCCGTGCGCTGCATCAAAGTCCAGCCACGCGTACGGCTTAACGTCCAGGCACTTGTCCGCAAACACGTTAAAGAACTGCTTCAGCTCCTTGGACATTGGCCCCATTACGCCGTCCCCTTCGCTCGTCTCCGAGTCCTGCGCGTCGTCGCTGTCGCTCTCGTCAGAGATGTCGCTCTGGCTGCTGTACCGTCCATTGTACCGCCCAGCCGACTGTCCTGGTGTCTGGAAGAACGAGCTTGGCTCTTGAGTGCGTACTGTAGATGATCCGCGGTTTGGCAGTCCATAGACCGACGCAATGTTTCCGCGCGCATTGGCTGCACCTCCCGTTACTCCGCGTTGCCGCGGCATTGTGCTTGACCGGGCGTCTGCTGCACGTGGAGCTGCCTGCGCACGCAGGCTGGATGGCTCCTTGACCCACCGGCTGGCCGGCACCCGGTGGTGCATAGCCAGTGGCGATCCATCCGACGATGCTCCTGATCCCGAGTTCGAAGATGCCAGCGAGTGCCGTGATTGCACTGCATTGATTTGTGCAACGCCGGGACTGGCTGGTGCCTGCATCATTGAGTTACGCGGCATGGTCCCCATTCCAGCCATCGACATGCGCCGCTGCTGGTCCATGCCGATCATCCCCGGCTGCTGCATGGGCATTCCACCCTGCATCATCTGCATCTGCTGCATTCCGTAGGGGTTCATCTGCCCGGCCAGGTGCGGCGACGATGCCGACATCCCCGATTGCATGGCTGCGCGCAGCGGATGCACGTCTGCTCCCGCTGCCATCGACATCCGACCGCCCGCAGCATATGTAGATAAAGCCACATCGTCATCGTTGCCCGCCATGCCCATCGTGTTCATTTGCATGGGCATTTGCATGTTGCCGTACATGGTGCCACGCATAGCTGGGTGTCCCAGCTGCTCTGCCGACAGCGACGGCGCCATCTGCGCGTAGGGCGCACGTCCCGACATCCCGCTCATCATCGACATGGTGTCGTCAGCCCAGCCCTGCTGAGGACCGCCATACATGCGCCCGCCCATCTGCCCATACGCCGGATTGGCCATTCCCATCGCCTGGTTGCGCCGGTTCTGCCGCTCCCGCATCAGGCTGCTGGCATCGCGGTACTTTTGCTCGCTCTTCATCTGCTCGCGAGTGGCAATTGCGCCTACCAGTCCCGTGGGACGCTCGATCGGATCGACCTTCTTTTCCATCGTCAGCAGCGGTCCTCCGATGGAATCCATCATCCCGCCCATTGGCTGCTGCATTTGTTGCTGCTGGCCCCACATGTTGCCTCCGTCCATATAAGTTGTAGGCCGCCCCCGTACCGATCCTGGGCCCTGGACTGGCATCGGCATGCCACCCATCATCTGGCCGCCCATCATCTGCATTGGGTCTTGTCCGAACATTTGTGGCTGCTGTGGGTACATTTGCTGCTGCATCATTGCTGGATTGCCTCCGTACATTGACAGCGTGTTTGGCATCATCGATTGCATCATATTCGGCTGCTGCTGCATATTCATCATCATCATTTGTTGCTGTTGTTGCTGCTGCTGCTGCGAGAATCCTCCCAACGCAGGCATTGCCGTTGACGCACGATACATCGACATTGGCGCTTGTTGCTGCATGCCATTGTGAGCCATCCCCATGTTTTGAGCTGCCCGCGACACAATGTTCCCTAATGGCTGGTCGCCATCAGATTCGGTATCCGACTCTGCCAGCTGACGACGCGGCTGCTCCGAAGCAGTAGCAGCAGCTCCTGGCGGCGGCGACTCCATAATCTTCAAATTAACAATGGCTTCTGATGCCTCATCTGCAAACGTAGACTGGGTAGCCAGGCCAGGAAGCGACGTGGGCAATGATGGTGCTGACGAGTTCTGCGAATGGCTTCCGCTGTTGCGCAGGCTCTCTTTGGTCGAGTTTGTCGTGGCTGTCGAGTTAACTGTGGCGCTGGAATTTACCTTGCTCTGCCGCCGCAAGTGCTTCATGTCCTTTTGTGCTGCTGCTGGATCCGACGACTTCGCATGGCTGCTGCTGTCCTTGCTCTTCCCGTTTTTGCGCAAAAACTGGAAATGCCGCTTTTGGGGCTGAGCTTCAGCTTCCGATTGCTCGGCCGCAGGCGCTGCTTTGGGTTTGCTCTTGCCATTTCTCGCAACTGCATGTGGCTTGAAGTCGTCGTCATCGCTGCCATCGCTATCCCAGGGCATTTTGGTAACTGTGTTGCTCACCGGCTCCATATTTGCAGTTGATTCCGACGTAGAGTTCCCTGCGCTTTGGTCAACCGAATCCAGCCGCGCGCACCGCTCTGATGCCAAATTATCCAGCATGCGCCGTGCGGTAACCGGCTCCATAATCTCGATCGACTTGTCGGCAATGTCGCTGGGAGCAAGATAGAGCTTTTCGCGGTCGGGCACCACGTCAGGAGCAAACGACTTGGGCATGCTGTATAGCTTTGCACGGGCAGCAGTCTCAACCAGCGCAGATCCCATTTCGCCAGGGTTCTGGAAAATAACCAGAGCATACGAGCCATGTGTACGCGAGGGCGCAACCACTTCTTCACGCTCGCCATCAGGATCCTCGATCTTTGGGTGCAGCGACGCATCCACATCGCAGTCGCCTTCCAGCTTGGCAATCACCGCCGTATTCACAGAATCCAAGCTATCGGGATAGATCGCATATGCGCTCCGCGGGTTCCGCAGCACTGCCAGCTGAGTGCGCTCCTGCTGCGAACAGAAAGTCATCTGGAACGGCGTGCTGTTTGACATTGCCAGCTCGCAGGGGATCCACTCGTTCGTGCCTGAAAACCGCACTTGCACGTTGTATGCAGACATACGCTGCATTACCAGAGCGTTTGCATAGCGCTCGTTAATCAGCGCTGCCGAGTAGTACTCGTACAGCTTGGCAGCTTCAAAACAGGCCAGGCGCAAACACCGCACCCACTCGTTCATCGCCCGGTCATCTACCGCCTGCATATAAAAGCGGTTTGCTCCTGAAGAGTGCAGCATCCACACGCTGTCTCGCTTCTTGAGCTTGCCCACAATCGAGCAGGCGGCATCGGTGATATTTATAAAGTTTGGCTTGACCACAATGTTCTTGATATGAGCCACGGTGCGCTCAAACTCGGGAGAGCCTGGTTGCACACGTCCATCAACAATGGCAGTGATGTCTTCCAGGTATGCTGATAGCTGCGAATCCAGCAGGTTCCAAAACACCAGCACCGGACCACGCAGCTCGACATACCAGCGCGTCCACTTGCGCATGCTGTATGGACGGCCATCGCCAGCACGGTCGTTCTTTTTCCCCAAAACACCACGCAAATACAGTTTCTGTCTAAAAGCGTCAAAGCTGCTAACCACGCTAGCAACTGAAGGCAGACTAGCAGCTACCATTGTTGAAGTTGTTTGGGTATATGTGGCGAAGGCGGCGTCTAGTTAAGTGTTTGGACTTGTTGATAAACGGATGTGGGAAACAAAAAGGAGGCGTTTATGCTACTTGTTTACAAAGATTAAATATCATATTAGCTGAGAATGTCTGTGGGAACACAGTATGCATTTACGCAATGCTTAGGACATTACAGACTATAACGCAGACCAGATAAAGCCGCCTTTTGCAGGCAAAAGCCCAGCTGTTTGCAAGACCGGCCAAATAAGACTGCGCATAATAAGCGGAAAAAGCAGAAAGAAAGCGGCCGATTGTTATGGAAAAACTGAAAGTTTGGCCCCAAAGAAAACAAAGCACCCATGGGCTTACCTGAATAGCTTGAGTTTATGTTGGTTCCCTAGATGTGGAGCATACGGTACCAAACCTCCGGTTAAATACGAACAAACGCAGACGATTAAAGAAGCGGTGCTGTTGTCTTTCTTTTTTTTCAAATTAGAAAAAGGCAGATGCAATATAGAAATTAGAGTAGCAAAAATTACACCCTTGTCAAAGCTCTACCACAAGAGTGAATTCTATCAAGATTAAAAAAGAAAAGAAACAAGTGAATTCCAAAGAAGAAAAGGGGAAGTTCTTGGGAGGGAAAGTAAATAAACGTGGAGGGCCAAAAAAACTATTTTCGTCTTTGCCCAACAAAAAAATATATATAGTGCGAGTGGCGCCGTTCTAATGCCCCCTGTTCTTTATAGTTTTTATTGGGCGGAACCCGAGGAAAATATGGAAACTCACAACTAGTTTGGGAGATGTGCGGCAAACAAACAAATACAAGGAGCTTCCCACGCACACGCTTGTGCTCTAGAACCACAAGGAGAAGCATGGCTCATGGTGACAAAATCACATATACACAATGTTAATTCCTTGCTCTGTAAAAATAGAAAAACTAACCCATAGCTTGACTGCGTGATTCAAAATGGGTGATGTTCGCATATGGAGTAAATTGCTTATCTCCTAACAATTTCGGCGATGACTCGGCAGCTACTGGATTATGTGTATTTGATATACTTTGCTACGCACATTCCGATTACGTTGGCAGTAGACATTCTGCCTCTGCTTCCCACAAGTATAATCCCCCAGCCATTGCTGGCGCTCAACCGCTTTCTAACCGCCACTCTGAAAGACCCCTTTATGGGCATTGGTCCTCGCAGCGACCTGGTGTGGTTCAGATCGCTGCTGGCATGCGAGCTTTTTCTGCAGCTGCCGTTCTTCTTCTATGCCGTCCATGCGCTGCGCAAGCGTCTGCCGCAACGATTCTTGCCGCTGCTGGTGTATGGAGTGCATGTGGCCACGACTATGGCCCCAGTGCTTGGCACGCTGGCATTTGGCGATATTGGCCGCTCGTGCATGCAGCGCATGATGCTGGGCGCCATGTATGTGCCCTACCTGCTTGTTCCTCTCATCATGGCCGTCGATTCGTTTATTCAGTGCACTGCGCCCAAGCTAAAAAGTTTCTAGAGTGAATATTCTACATACTGCTTGGCAGGAATAAATGCTAGCCAGTCCGAAGACGTCGTGGGCAGCAGGCCCATGATGGACAGTCGGTAGATGCCAAAGAGGACCCCGGCAACGTTGATTGCTACAAAGGCCAGCTTCTGCATG
Organism: Coemansia sp. RSA 1250; assembly: GCA_027578955.1. NCBI lineage: Eukaryota > Fungi > Kickxellomycota > Kickxellomycetes > Kickxellales > Kickxellaceae > Coemansia > Coemansia sp. RSA 1250. Next base: position 149,245 of record JANBTS010000018.1, on the reverse strand, counting down.
GTCAGATCCACCTGCGGCCCCTTGGCCCGCTCCAGCGGAGCAAACGTCTGGTGCACGCTCACAAGCGACTTTAGCGGCGTCATCAGGATCATTCCGGTGATGATTATGCTGAATATCGACACGTTGGTGCCCGACATCCACGCCATAAACGCCTGCATCGGCAAGGCTTTCCCGGGCCCCATGGCCACCTCCCACGCCTTGCTTGCTCGCAAAGACGAGTCGTCTGCCCGGCTGCTGGCACCAGAAGCGCTGGCTGCCGAAGCCGACGCGTTGTAGCCGGCTGGATTCTCGAATTTCGATTGGGATTTGCCCACCAGCGACGTCAAATCAGCATATACTTTGGACATGATAAAGCAAAAGCAAAATGTATTTTCTCTTTTGGAATTTTAAATGGATGGGGGGTTTTGGCGACGTACACCGGCGGTGACAGCGACCGTTGTGCAGGCAGAGTACAGCGGACAGCTATCCGCCGACAAGCACCCGCTGCCTTCGCCGCAGCACGCCGACCAGCCCGGCAGCCCCATAGAACAGGAGCCGGTTTCGGAGCCCCGAGCCCCAACCCCACGCACCACCGGCTCGCTAGCACACCAGCGGTTTGCCGCGCTGCTGTCAGCACCCACTGTTGACTTGGTGCAGCTGCAGAAGCTGAGCTGGAAGGGAATTCCTCCCCAGTACCGCCCCACGGCCTGGCAGCTGCTAATGGGATACTTGCCATTGAGCGCATCGCGGCGAACGCCCACGCTGCAGCGCAAGCGCAAGGAGTATGCGGATTGGAAGCAGCAGACGTTTGCCCGAGGAGATGGCGCATTGGACAAGCAGCTGTGGCACCAGATCCAGATCGACGTGCCCCGGACATCGCCCGGATCGCCCGTGTTCCAGAACCCGCTGGTGCAGCGCAGCCTGGAACGGGTGCTGTACTGCTGGGCTGCCCGGCATCCGGCCAGCGGCTATGTCCAGGGGATCAACGACCTGCTGACTCCCTTTTTCTCTGTGTTTCTTGAAGACGCAGCTATAGCCGAAGCTGAGCTGGAGCATGTTGAGGCCGATAGCTTCTGGTGCCTTACCAAGCTGCTAGACGGCATTCAGGACAACTACACGCATGCACAGCCCGGGATCCAGCGGCAGATTGTCAAGCTCAAGGAGCTGGTTATGCGCATCGACCGTCCGCTGGCGCTGCACTTTGAATCGGAAAACATCGAGTTTATCCAGTTCGCCTTCCGCTGGATCAACTGCCTGCTGATGCGGGAGCTCAGCCTGGCCAGCATTGTGCGCATGTGGGACACGTATTTAGCCGAGCAAAACGGGTTCTCGAACTTCCACATCTACGTATGCGCGGCATTTCTGCTCAAATGGAGCAAGCGGCTGCAGCAGATGGACTTTCAAGAGATCATGGAGTTTCTGCAGCGGCCGCCTACGCTCGACTGGACCGCTGCCGATGTGGAGCTGCTGCTTTCTGAAGCATATATGTTCAAGTGTCTGTACCATGATGCACCCCATCACCTATCTTAGTAGTTTTATTAAAAAAGGCACCAGCTGCCTACCATCCACAATGAACATGCACAGAGCGTGGGCAGCCCCCAGGATGCTCGCGCGCAGACCAGTCCCACCAGGGCACCCAGCGGGGCTGCCAGCGATGCCAGCGTGCGCAGTGCGCTTGGTCGCCAATCCCGCACGACCTGCCGCACCTGGGCAGCCAGCTCATCACGGGACTTTCGGTTATCCAGAACCCTTGTAGCCCGCTGCTCCTTCTCCTGCATGGGCATCTGTGCAGCAATCCGAGCCTGCGCAGCCTCCGTGCTCAGCTGATTGCGCTGTATCAGCCGCTCGGCTTGCTGCTCGGCGCTGCACGACACGACCAGAGTTTTGGCACACATGCGGTCCATCCCGGACTCAAAGAGCAGCGGGACATCGAGCACGCACATGGAGTGTCCTCTGACATAGAGAGACACCAGTTGCTGGATGATCTGTCGTCGCACGTACGGGTGTGTGCAGCGGTTGAGCAGCTGCCGCTTACCAGTGTCGTTGAATATGATGCCGCCCAGCTTGGCCCGGTCGATTGTCTGGTCCTGGCTCAGCACGCTTGCTCCAAAGTGCTTTACCACCATCGTGTATGGCGCTTGCCCGGGCTCCAGCGCTGTCCGTGCTATCTCGTCTGCGTCAATAACCGGCACTCCCAGAGCTTTAAACTCTCTGCTGGCCGTACTTTTGCCCGTCGCTATGCCTCCCGTCAACCCAATTACCAGCATTTTAATAATGAGAAAAAAAAAAAAGTTTATGGCTTCTTGACGCGGCGCTTTTTCTGCTTCTTGCGCCGAACTGACCGTGAAGGCTTGGTGCAGTGCTCGGCTACGTCAGCTGGTGGATATGTAAGCGGGATATGTGCTGGCCCCACGTGCCAGGCTACAGGGACATAGTCGGCCTCAACGTCTGCCCTTTCCGCATCAATAGCCGCTACAGGCGCCAGCAACTCAGACAGATCCAGCACCGCTCCCGAGCGCTGCTGATTCTGAGGCGCTTCATCCAGCGCTCGGTACACGGTAGCATCCCAGGTGCGCCGCTTATGCACCAGCAGGTACTGCCCTGCGTCCAGCTGCGTCAGGTCTCGGAACATGTCAGCTATTGCTCGTGTCGGCGGCGCATCCGCACCAAGGTCAGCGGCAGTATGCCGGGTTGTCCGTACTACTGCTCCATCGGTATCTACATGAACCACACGCACCTCAGACGCGTTCCCACGCAAGTACGCCAGTGCCCACCATGTCAGCCGCTCCCGCTCCGTTGTCTCTTCTGCGGTGCCGCCGGCTGCTGCCGTTTCTGCGCTGGTACTGCCGGCATGTGCTTCGACCTTGGCTGTCAAAGTAACGGTGGCGGCCATATCACCGCGGTGCTCGAACGCATGCACTACATAGCGAACTACCACTCGCAACCCGCCCAGATCCCACAACGTGTAGGTAGCGTTTTCCAAATCGCCATGGCCTTCATTGGCTCCCAGCTGTAAGGCACGGCTCGAGTCCTTGAGATGGCGCCGTGCCGCCTGCGTATAAAACAGCTCGTTGAGCCGTCGCGGGGTTGCTGATGATGCTGGCTCGACGATATCGTCTATGGTCACTACGCGGCGGGCTCCATCGGAAACGGTGAATGGCACTACCACATCGCGAGCAAACGACTGTGGCAGAGTAAGCAGTGCTGCCAGCGTGGTATCTGAGACGACCACATCGGCTGCTGCCTGCTCGGCCACCTGAGCTGCCTTGGTGTCATAAGAAAGCAACAGTTCGTTTGCCTCTCCAGCCCACGCATCGCTCTCCGCACCCAGCTTCTCTCCAGCTGCCACCACATGTCCGCAAGAGCCACGCTGAAACAGCATCTCCCGGTACTCCAACGCCACGTACCGTGCTGCGCTCGGGCGGATTGCTCGTACTCCTGATGCTCGGTAGTTCTGGGGATACGCCTCCCGCACTGCCTGTGCGTGCCGTCCCAGGGCTGCACATGCACTGCTGTTCACGTCAGTGCGGATACGTCGTACTCGGTCAAGGCCAACTGCCCGCGCCTGTTCTTTGAACTTTTGCTGCTCCGCCTCTACGCGTGGCCGTAGTCGGGCCAGCTCTGCCGCTTCGCGTCCATTCAGCTGTCCGGCCTTGGATCGATGCAGCAGCGACAGGTAATAGCCGTGTTCTGCTGTGTTCAGCTGTGAAAATGGCCCCATATAGCCACTTGGCAGTCGCTGGGCTAGAAGCTTGGCTGTATCGTCTACTGGTGCTGGCGGTGGTTTGGGCGCTTCGTTGCCTTCAATTGCTGCCATTGCCACCAGCATATCATTCGGAATCGTTCCTTCAGGCCGACTCTTTGGCGGATTCACTACCACGTCTTTCCGTATTTTGGGTGAGCTCATTGCTCCCAGCAGCGTATCTACCACGTCCCCTGCTTCTTTATCTTGATCGCTTCTGGGCTTGCTGGCGCTCTTTGCTGGCTCATTTGCTGTTGCTAAAGCCGATTTTTCAATTGCCACACTTTTAGCTTCATTGCGTCCATTGGATCGCAATGAAGATGGCTTTTGAGTCGGCGTACTCTTTGGAGATGTAACTGCAGACGTGCTAACCGATGCCTGTGCTTTATCGTTTGAAACTGCTTCGAGCACACTGTACCGCTTGTATACATCTGCGCTTAGAAACAGCCCAGAGGGCAATTCTGGCACATTCCGCTGCTGAAAATCCTGCTGCAACGAACGCAGTTTATCCAGCTCCTCGGCTGGCAGATACCACTCAAACTGCGAAGCTTGGGGCTTTGGCATCTCGGCATCAGCAGTGCTAGCAGCAGGAGGCTGTTCGGAGATAGTCTCAAATATTTCATCTTCATCGCTACTATCGTCTACCTCCATTTCTACCGATGTCCTGCTTTGAGCGGTGGCTTTAGGAGACTGCCGTGTCGACGCAGAAGGAGTGTTATTTTGTGACATAAACCGCTCCACGTCCTCATCTTCTTCAATCTCTTCAAAGTCGCCTAGAAATGCCTGTCCCTCCATGCTCATATCGCCTGCTCCATCTATATCCATATCGGTCGATTCAAATATATCGCTGGAGTCGTCGTTTTCTTCCATTGCTTCTTCTTTGGCCACAATATCGTCTTTTGCAGTGTCTTGAACAGCAGACTCTGCACTCTCGTCTACGCTCCGCTCCTCGGACAGTGGTCGGTTTCGTAACTCCATTTAAAAATAGCGCTTAGCCAGAAATTAGTAAATAAAGTACTTGAATAATGAGGAGAAATGCAACCGAGTATGGGATAGAGCCATCTGACTAGCGTTTAAAGTTTAAATCAAGAAATCTGTCGCAGTTTTGCTTTCTGTTTTCTGAATTAGCATTCTTTTTTTCTGTTAATATGGCAACTTCGGTAGGGGCTACACAGTCGATTCCGATTGAAAGCAAAGACGACTTGTTATGCATAACGCCTCTGGGCGCAGGGCGCGAAGTCGGACGGTCGTGTATTGTGGTAGAGTACAAGAACAAAACAATTATGCTGGACTGCGGGTTACACGCCGGACATGAGGGGATCAACAGTCTGCCGCTTATTGACTTGGTGGATCCGGCCAAGGTGGACCTACTGCTAGTAACGCACTTTCATGTTGACCATGCAGCAGCAGTCCCGTACTACCTGGAAAAAACCCCGTTTCGTGGACGTACATTTATGACGCGGCCCACCAAAGGCGTATTCCGGTGGATGGCCAGTGACTATATCCGTATAACAAATACGAGCAACTCGGATAGCTCAGGGCTATACTCGGAGGCCGACCTCGTTAGTGCACACAGCAAGATTGAAGAGATCGATGTTCACCAGCAGGTCGAGGTCAATGGCATCAAGTTTACTGCATATAACGCTGGACATGTTCTGGGCGCGGCAATGTTTTTGATTGAAATTGCCGGAGTGAAGCTGCTGTATACAGGCGACTATTCGCGCGAAGAGGACCGTCACCTGGTTCCGGCAGAGAACCCCGGTGTTCCAGTGGATATACTGATTACAGAGTCAACATACGGACTGCACAACCACGAACCGCGTGTGGAACGCGAACGAGCGCTGCTCAAACAGGTCCGTGGTGTTGTGCGTCGGCGTGGCAACTGTCTGCTGCCCGTGACAGCCTTAGGGCGCACACAGGAGTTGCTGCTGATTCTGGAAGAGCACTGGAGTCGCAACTCTAGCGATTTGGAGCATGTACCGGTATATTTTATTTCTGCCCTAGGCAAAACAGGCACTCGGCTGTATCAAAAGTACGTGATGGACATGAGCCAGCGGATTCAGCGCCAATTGAGTCGTACCGGACGCAACCCATTTGATTTCCGCTTTATCAAGACACGTACCAGCCTAAATGATGTTCCCGATCGTGGTCCATGCGTTGTATTGGCCACACCGGGTATGCTACAAAGCGGCGTGTCACGCCAGCTGCTGGAGCGGTGGGCACCACGACAAGAAAACGGACTGATCATTACCGGCTACTCTGTCGAGGGCACACTAGCGCGCGAAATCAACAACTCTATGGACGATATCCAGGCGTTGTCTGGAGGCAAAATCCCGCTGCGCATGGCCATCTCCAATATCTCTTTCTCGGCTCACGTTGACGGCGCTCAAAACTGCGCTTTCATTGATGAGATACGCGCAGCTGTGGTTGTTTTGGTTCATGGAGAAGAAAGCAATATGATGCGTCTGCGTGCCAATCTGCTTGACAAGTACAAGGGTTCTGCTTACCAACTTGAAGTATATGCACCACGTCGTGCTGAGACGGTTGAGCTCCATTTCCGTGGCGAGAAGATTGCTCGTGCCATTGGTGGGCTTGCCAACAAGGTCCCGACTGACGGCAGCTTTACTACAGGCATTCTTGTTGAAAAGGACTTTAACTACCGCCTAGTTAACACAGCTGATTTGCTTGAATTCACTGGAATTGCGCCAGTAGCAGTTGAGCAGCTGCAGCAGGTGCCATACGCGTCATCATTTGAGCTATTACGTTTGCATCTAGAACAAATGTTCGGTGAACTGCCTATAACTACTGAAACCAGCAACCAGGGCGTTGCTAAAACACTTAGGGTATATGACTCAGTCGACGTCACTCATGCCAGCTGGAAGACGGTTGTAGATGTCGAGTGGGAAAGTAATTTGATGAGCGATATGGCTGCTGACTCGGTAGTGGCGGTTATTTTCAACATCGAAAGTTGCCCTGCTTCTGTAAAGCTTACCCAGGGACATGGGTGCAACCATGGCAACGACAAATCTGCTTCTGAAGAAGGGGGTACTCCAATGGAGACTTTACCAGGCCCAGAACGTACCAACAACAACTCCGAAATCGCTGCCAAGTTAGTTCTGTTCCTGCGCCAACAGTTTGCACAGGTCGACGACAACAGCGATAGCATCACTGTGCATCTTAATGACCAGACTGCCATAATCGATATTGCATCATTGGAAGTACGTACCGAAAGTGCAGTGCTTCAGGCACGTCTAGAGCCGCTGATTGCCCAAGTATGTCGTGCATTGCGGCCACTCAGCCATAGAACCACAGCTCTGCCGCCACCAGAACCTCCAACGCCAGAAGAGCTCGAGCCTGAGCACAAGAACGAGGACATTGAAATGGCCAGCAGTAGTGGCGATAGCGGTAGTGACAGCAGCGATGAGGACAACGATAAGAAGGTTGCTCAGGCTGAAAACTAATTTCTTTTTTTTTTTTTTGATACAAGCATGGAAACCAATCTGAATAAATGCAGCTGTCGAAAAACATTATACGGAGGCTTTACTGATATCTTGAGCAAGCAGCTCGCTGTTATCGCTTCCTCCAGACTCTTCATTCTCTTCATCAGAACCCAGCTCATCGCTAAGTACCGAATCTCCTTCGTCGCTTGAATAAACAGCCAGTCGCAGTTTAGACTCGCCATTGCTCACTAGCAAATCTCTGGCAGTAACTACTGCGCTTGGAAACAAATGCCAGGATGCTGGCACCTCCAGCATCTTTTGAATTGGTTCACTACCTTCTGAGTTGGGGTTGTGGATTTCCACAGCTACCGGCTCTGGCTGATAGTTCAAAAAGTTTGGCTCTGACAACTCAAACTCGGCACTAGCAGTACTTCCTCCAGGAATACGCTCATGCTGCAACTCCCATCCACAGCGTTTTGCCAGATAAGCAACAATGTCGTCAGCATCACCTAGCAGTTGCACGTCAAATTTAAAGTGCAAAATCGGCGTTTTGTTGATTACTATTTGTGGTACCGTGTGTGGGAGGTGGCTCATGATATCGGATACTGGAGCAACTTTCAGGCTGCTTCCCATCACTAGCAATAGATCCACTTGTTCCCGATCCAAAAGTAAAGCCTCGTCAAACTGATCGGGCAGCTTTTCGCCAAAAAACGTAATGTCTGGCTTCATTATACCCTTAATCGCTCCATAATCGTCGTCATTATCATCGTCATCGTCATCGTCGTTGTGGCTAGCATCGTTGATATTGCCGCCCAACAGCATGGCTGTCTCTGATCCCATCCCTTGCAGTGTTGGCGGACTAGTTACCTCTTTGGGCTGGTCTTTGCACTGTGGACAATACGCAATTTGCTTGTTCATAATGGCCGCCTCAAGCTCTTTGCCGTCGCATTTAAATCCACACTTTATACACGTTGCTGTAGCAAATGAGCCGTGACAATTAAGCACATTTTGAATGCCCTGAACATGCTCCAATGTGTCAATATTTTGGGTGTAGTTTCTCAACAACTTGCCCTTCTCCTCCAACAACTTGACAAATGCATGTGATGGTGCCGGTTTAAAATTGTATGGATATAGCTCTTTGGCAAAGGAGTAGAACATTTCAGGCGTTTCCCGAAAGTAGTCGATGTCAAACATTTGCTGCGGATCGTCCAGTCCAAATTCTTCGTTTAAACGCGTATAGATGCCTTGAGGCGACCGAAAATCGGGTATGCCACAAGAAACGCTTACTCCAGCGCCTGTCAGCACCAAAATTCGCTTGGAGTTTTTGATAAGATCCACTACATCATCAATGGTGTTTATATGCTCGAGCTTGGGCCGATCCCGGTAAAAGTATACCAGCTGACGCTTGAGAAGCGGTAGAAGCTGTAGATCGTGTATGCTGCTATCGAGTATCAGCGGTGCTCCAAATCCTTCAAGCAGCGAGCGCACTGATATTCCCCGTCTAACCACATACTCTTGCAAAAACTCAATCATCCCCAGCGAACGCGCTTCGCTTTTAATCAACTCCATTTCTTCACTGGTAAACCGCGTATATTGCACAGTTTCTATGTTGGTCAGTGGTGACGCCGCATAGCTCCCATCAATATTTATGTCTTCATCGTCTGTTTTACTGCTGTTTTCGGCTTTGTAGTCTTCATCTTCACTGCTGTTCTCGCTGGCAATTGTAGGAGGATCTGTAGCTTCACACCGATGTCTTTTTGAGCTTTTAGGCGCTTCAAATGCGTCGGGCATACTGGAATCCTGATTGGCTGCTTCTATCCCACGCCTTTTAATGCTATTTAGACTTGTAGAGCTGGCACTGTTAAATTTGGCTGCTGCATGCGAGGTGGAATTCACGCTGGCCGAATTTTGGCGTTCTTCTCCCAAGCATTCAGACTTTACAAATGATTTATCCTTTTCAGCAGCCGTAGTTGAAGCATTATCTGCCATTTTTAAAAAAAAAGACAAACTATAAAAACAACGAAAAAGAAACGCGTGACATGGAAAAAAACGCCTAGCAAGAAGAATCTATAACTAATCTATAACCAAGAAATCGCCTGATTTGATTGCACAATTAAAGTAAATGCCTGATGCCTTAATTGCAGACAAGATACATTTACGAGAGCGTGTGAACCTGACAATAGTGAATCTATGACTTGGGCTTTTGCAAGTGCAATTAAAAAAGCGTCGAGTTTGAAATTTCCCACATTATCGTTCTAAGATGATTTTATTCCCACTAAGTGGGCTATAAAAAAGGTGGAAATTGCCACTTGCTGGCGAATATTTGCAATTGCTCCTTACAGAGATTTTATTTTCAATATCAATATATTAATACCACTGAAACTGTACAATGTCAGCCAAAGTGACAGAAACAACTGTTGACATGGATGTTCAACCAAGTGACTTCCAGCACCTAGTTGATACTGAAATTACTCAGGTGGATTGGCAGTCTTATAATGACTTTAGCACATTTCCAACAAACAGATTGAAAAAAGGTGACAAGATAAGTGTGTATATAATGCACATGACTGAGTATGGTACAGCATCAAAAACACTTCAAAACTTAACAGTTATTGACTCTAACAGTTCTGATTAAGTGTAAATGTACAAATTTACTTGCAGCTTGTAATTATTTTTATTTGATTCACATAAAACGCTATATTATGCTAAAATTAAACTATATTATTGGGAATATTAAATTTTAGTGTTTTGGCATAAGAAATTTACAAAAATAAAATAAAAAAAGTTGTTAAAATACAGAGTGGACTTTTTCTACTTTTTTCTTACACAAGAACAAAACCAAACAGCCAAAAGAAGACTGCATCTTATGCTGCGCAGTGTTTCTTTATACCTCTGGTAACAAAGGGGGGTGGGAATTTTATATGACTAAGAAGACAAAGAGATTGGGGTTTTCTAAGCTTGAAGCTGATTTTAACGCAGGGAAATATAGCACATATAAAAGCCTAGAAAGTCCTGGTTGTTTCGCGTCTATTCACCAACTATATTTCTCTTCTTTCTACTTCGACCAGGCGATATTTACCATGTCCTTTTTATACTGAAGATGTGATTAAAAATCTAACCAGTTTCCCAATATTTATTTGCAATTACACAAATGCTGATAACCCAAATGAATATGGTACGTTTCCAAATAATAGTATTCCTAATCTTGATAACCCACAAACGTACAAGGTCAAATTTATCTTAAATAGCTGTATGGAAGAAAATACTTGAACTAAGCAATAGCTCCTTTTAACCAATGTGTATAATAAAATAGTTTATTTTAGCATACTCCAGTTGTATTCAGCCCACGGCTGATACATTATGGCCTTATTGGCAGCGCTCTTTCGACAAGTTATGTCATCAGAGCACTGAGCTTGCACATTAAGCGCAGAAACTGCCACTTGCAGCTTGGCAGAGTTGACCACTGAGGGCATAGGCGCAGAGCTCCAAGAATGATGGCCACGTACAGCCTGCTTGAACAGCCGCAAGGCAGCCTGAGCCGGCAAACTGGCATCCCGACTACACAACACGTCGAAATCCGCTGTCAGCAGCCATAGCGATGCATCATCGGGGGACTTGTATAGAGCTCGAGACAACGACCGACGGCCTAACAATGGGTCGTTTCGTAAAATTGCCAGGTACGATTCCAGCCGCACCAAGTCATGGTTACCCTCAATGTTTAGTTTGGATAGCTCGTTGTGTGCGGCTGATACCAGATCTGCGTCGTCAGACAGCATGCCGATGGCAAAAAGCGTTGCAAGTCCGGATGAGTAGTCTGGATGCTCTGCCATGGTATCAACCAGATGCTGGCGTGCCAGTTGCCGATGCTCATCGGTGCCCAGCGCCCACAGCACCTGAGCCAGCATCACACCTACCGATGCATGCTGCTCAGGCATGCTTTCGGTCAGTGCCAGCACCTGCTCAAACATACCTAAACTCTCTTCCAACTGCTGTGCAAAAAACAACGACAAGCTGCGGCCAAGCAGAAATCCAAACCACTGAGTTACAGGTATATCCCATTGATTCTCTTCCAGCAAAGCTGCTGCTTGCGCATAGGTATCTACAGATGCTGCAAACTCCTCTGCACTGCATTGGGCGCGTGCCAATGACGCCAGAATGGCCCATCTGCGCTGGTCGTTTGCAGATACATGCTTAAGCGCCTGAGAATATGCATCAGCAGCACACTCGTACTCTGAGTTTTGCTCCAGCAGCATTCCTAAAAGGTAGCTGCCTGCACCGTCGCTGTCATTGGAGCGAGCAACAAATCGACGTGCAGCATAAATGCCCAAAAGCAGCCGATTTTGCTCTCCATGAGCCAACACCCGCGAGTGACCCAAATTGGCGTTCTCATTTCGCTCCACTGCACATTTCCATACTTGCTGAGCATATCCAAAATCAGCAATGTCCTATAAGCATTTTAAACCCATTAGCATCAGCTGGAATTAACCCTTGTATATCAATAATTCTTACCGTAGATGCTCCTTCAAGCAACAAACACGCTTCATACAAATCCACACACTCGGCAGATCCCAGCTGCTCGGCAATAATAGCTTGCCCTAGCCAGCCAGCATAGAAATCAGGCTCAAGCATCTGTGCTCTAGCAAACGCCTTGTTGGCCAGTTCAACATCACCATAGTTCAAGTATAAAAAGCCCAGGTTAGCCCACGGCATTGCGCTCAAGGGGGCATTTCTAGTCGCCATAATAAATGCATGTTGTGCCAAGGCAATGTCGCCAGTCAGGGTAGCTATGGACCCTTGCAGATTATATGCCCGAGCATTATTCGTATCCAACTGAATTGCCGCCACAGCGCAATCTCCCGCAGCCTTGAGCAGCGCTGTCGACATGGGCTGCGTTTTTTCCAGCAACAGCGTGGACTCGTGGAACTGGGTATTCCACGCATAAAGCACATACCCAAGGTCGGTCCATGCTGTCGATGCCAGCGACGTCGATTCAGCCAGCAGCACTCGAAGTCGTGCTGCCAACTCTGCCAACTCTAGCTGATTATAAACATTGCTGCCATGCTGCTGGTTTACTCGAGGTTCCAATGCAGCAGCCTCTGTAATTTCAGCCAAGTATTGCGGTACTTTTAGCTCCGCCAGCTGCTGATTTGCAATCTGCACCAGTTCTGCAATCTCTTTGCTTGCAGAAACCACCAAATGCTGTTGTGCTTGTAGCCGCACCAGCCAAGTGCAAGCTGACAACACAATGCTCCACTTTAGAAACTCTGCGTCAATATCTTTGATAACTCGCAGTGCGTCAAAGCTTGCCTGGGCTGCCTGAGCAAACAATCCGTCAGTAAACCTACGTTCTGTCAGCGCCACCAAGCATTCAGCACGGCCAATTGCCAGTGGGCGTTTCCACAAATTGTCATTGGCAGCCGTACAGTCTTGCGCTTGGTCAAAATGCCCCAGCGCCTTATCCACCAAGTGCGCTTGCATGCATGCACGAGCACTTAGCCAGTGACCAGATACTCTGGAAGAATCCAAATCAACAATCTTCTGAGCTACCTTGACTGCTGTATGAATACGGCCAATGCCCAGATAGGCCTCACACAGCCCTTCCCAGCAGACACAATCGCTGCGATTCGCGCTTAGTGCATTCTGAAATGCTGCTACCGCCCGTTCATACTCTTGTTGTCGCAACAGTAAGAATCCCAGTCGACGCCACGCCCACGGTAATGAAAAATACGCATCGGTTGCTGTTACCAGTAGCTTCTCGCACAAGTCGTCTTGGCCAGACCGAATATAAATGTCTGCCAACCGAGGTCCTGACTCGCTATCCGTGCAGTCCAGCGACATGGCCTTGACAAAGCAGCGTTTGGCACGTTCAGAATCACCTTGCTCAGCATAACACTTGCCAAGCCCACCAAATACCGAAGCCAAAGTTGCGTCTAGCCGGGCAGCAGCCAACCAGCTTCCGAACGCATACTGCTTGTCCGTTCTAAACTCACCACCCATTTGCCAGTACGCCGCGCCCAGCCCCGCATGGTGCATAGCAGTTTCAGGCTCTACAGATACTGCATGCTGATAGGCTTCAATAGACCCCTCCGCATCTCCCGACTCCAACAGCACGGCGCCTAGACCGCCCCATGCACGTCCGTTATCTGGATCAGTCTCTACCAGTCGACGCAACAACACCCGGCCCTCCTCCAAATGCCCCAAGGCACATGTAGCCAACCCCAAGCCCAATGCCGCACGCTTATTCTCCGGATCAGCCTCCAAACACGAGCGATACAATGCTTCAGCATCACTTGCATGCTCTTTGCCTATTTCCATAAACGCATCTGCAGCAGCCAAGTCCACTGTCTGCCGTACCAGCGGCAACGAAACACCATACTTGGCCTCGAATATCCCTAGCAGGCGTCTGGTCGAAACCGCCGCATCTACACACCGTCGATGCTCTCGAGCTCGTGCCGCAGTTACCACCACCAGCATTTGGGCAAACGGAGAATTGGCCTTTTTTGCTGCGCTGCTTGCAGCATCCACATCAACCGAGCCGTCTGTTTGCCATAAGCGCATTGACTCGACCAACGGAGCATCGGGAAACAGGGTTATGAGTGACTCTGCCAAAGGCACAAGCTTATCATGCTGATTGTCAGCCATTTCGATCATCAGCATATAGGCACGAGCACAGCGCTGGTTGGTTACCAGATCACTGGCAAGGTTAAGCAGTTGCTGTACAGCCGCATCACGCTGCTCGACCACGTCCAAACGGTCATCCAGACACTCGAAAAACCGCTGCTCGTTGGTCAGTAGCTGCTCCATATCCCCATCCTCTATGCATTTGGCTACCAACCCAGCCAATGTCTCCAGCACTCCTGATTGTGCAAACACTTCCGCCCGCACTTCCGCCCGCACCTGGGCTGCAGTTCCAGCACCCAACCGGGTTTTGCGTTTTTTCGTCTCAGTTTCGATCATGCGCTCGTCGCAACCATACTCAACTTCATACATGCGTTCCCAGATCTCAGTCTCCTTTGGTGCTTCTGCTTGTGCAAGTAGTTTATGGTAGGGTCCTTCGGCTGTAAGCTCACGTAGTATGCTGACTAGTTTACGACCATCCTGTGAGGTTTCATAAAGCTGAATGATCTTTTGCATTGTCTCCCATGCCTTTTCTAGATTGCTCTCGCTTATATACCGATCGCATAGGTTTCGTAAGGCTTGCTCGTATTTGTCTCGATCACCACTGGCCTCGTATAAAGCGCTTATGCCTTGCCATGCCAGAATATTGGCTTTGGGCATCTGCATTGCCCGTTGATACACTTTATCGCCTTCTGCCCATTTCCCCAAATGCTGGCAGGACACTCCTAGCAGAATGTGCACGTTGTAGTTGCTTTCATCTAGCTCAAGCAAGTCGCGACACAAATCATATGCATAGTCGTAGTTCTTCTCCGAGATGGCCGTTTTGGCCGCTTTCAACTTTGCTTTAAATATTACCGACATAATGATGATGACGAATTAATGTATTTTGTTATAAAAAAATGATTGAAAATTATATACAATTTATGGGGTGGGGTAGATCATGCTTGTTCTTCCATGGTGATAAACCGCAGCATATAGTCGTCGATATGGCCAACTCCATCATCTGCCTCTTCAGCTTCCTCCAAAGCATTGTTGTCTTCTTCTATAGCAGCAGTAGCAGATGGCAGTTCAATGCCCAGATCCAGCGCATCGGCACGAGCAACTTCTGAAATAGCCATTTGCAGGGCCTGAGTATCATGTGCATCGTCTTCTGCAGCGGCCAGCGCTTTACAGGTATCTTGATCCGAGAGCTGTTCTAAATAAGCAGGCTTGATTGCACCACTATCAGCCTGCTTCAACACCGATGCAGCCAAATCGTACCAGTCGCCCATACTTAGCGATACTGCTTGTGCCATATCTTCACTTGAATCAGGCACTTCATGCTGCTTTGCTGGATCAAACCTGCCTTGCTGAATAACCACGTTGTCCAGCCACCGCTTTTCGCACTGCTTCCGCCATATCGCTTCTTCAACCGAGTTCTTGCTGATCAGCCGATATACATGGACTTCCCGCAATTGTCCAATGCGATGACAACGGTCTTGACACTGTGCATCCATGGCATGGTTCCAGTCGCTGTCATAAAATATCACCGAATCGGCACCCGTCAGGTTGATACCTAGACCGCCGGCTCGAGTTGATGAGATAAAAACAGACCAGCGGGTGTCGTGGTTGAACATCTCGGTTAGCCGCCACCGCTGCTCTACCCGAGTAGCACCGTCCAGCCGCAGATACCTCATCCCGTGCAAGTTAAGCCACTGCTCCAAGATGTCCAGCACTCGTGTCATCTGCGTAAACAGCAACACCCGGTGCCCACCCGATACCAATGTATGCAACAGCCGGTCCAGTGCCTGCAATTTGCCGCAATCGTATTGTAGCAGAAAGGGCTCTGGAAAGGCTATTTGCTGCCGTATCTCAGCATCCCGCAGCAAGCCTGTTTTGTGCTGTACACGACGGCGCACATGCAATATGTTTGGATGGACATCACAAATTAGCTCACTAGAACGCAGATGCGGAAAGATTGCTTCTTTGTGAACGAGTAGATTAGTTACCACTACTGCCGGCGTAACAAACACAAAGTTGTTGGTCACATCCCGCCCTTGCTCAATCCGATCCACTGCATTCAAAATCAACTTGCAACGAGGCTCTTGGTACAATTGAATATGCGGAAAACACACAGAAGCATGCTGGACAGCATTTGCCCGCTGTCGGTTTAGTTCTGCCAGTCGCAGCCAGTTGTCAGCACAATGCCGTGCATCTTCTGCTTGCTGTGCTTGCATGCTTTCTTCTATGCGCAAATACCGCGTTTCATACGGCTGCATGTCAAGCTCCTCCCAGCTACGCTCGCGAGAAGCTACAATTTGCCGAGTGTCTTGATCCAGCGCACTTTGAGCTACACGCAGTGCGTATTGCAATAGCAACGCTGATGCATCCAAGCGCAAAGTGCTCTGTCGTGCAAGCGCACTGCACACATGTGGTATCAATCCACGCTGCTCCCACACTTTTGGTTGCTGCCATGGCTGGTCGCAAACAAGCCGACGACGCAACAGCCTTTCAATGTTAGCGCCGATGGTGGCTATTGGTGAGCCTGAAACTGCCCAGCTGGTGCGAATAGGCCTTGTTTCAAACAGATCAGGATGGTTGCATACCTTGCGCAACTGCATTAAGCAACCCATGACGCCGATATACGCACCACGCTGTAGAGTATCGCGCGTCTGCGACCGCTGCATAAAATCGTCATACAATTCACGCTGTCGACGCGACAAGTCGCAGTATATGACATGTTCAATTTTGCGAGGCAGCTGCGTTTCTACATCACGCTTAAGCCGGCGCAGTACATGCGGGCGCAAAACCGCATGCAGCTTTTGAACGGCCTGCCTGGCCTCGCTTTCGGTAGCTGCTAGTTCGCGATCCGCTCCAGAGGCCAAACCAGAACCACGTACAAACGCAGCTGCATTTCCAGCTACTGGTGAGACCACCGATGGCTGTGTAGCCAGTAGCTTTTCCAGCGGCTGGGAAAACCACGCTCGAAAACGGTCCATTCCAGCAAAGCCTTCCTCGTGTGGCATCAGAAAGTGCAGCAGCGACCATAGTTCCATCAAGCTGTTTTGCAGCGGCGTTCCAGTTAGCAGTAGTCTGTGCTGGGTTTTGAAACCCAACAGTGTCTGCCAACGCTGGCTGCGAAAGTTCTTGATGGCCTGTGCTTCGTCCAGAACCATATAGCACCAGTTTTTGCGCCGAAATATCCGCGCGTCCTGAATAGCCAGCTGATATGATGTGATACACACATGGAATGCGTTGGGTCGACTCCATCCGCGTCGTTTCTGCCGCCGCTCCGCACGTCCGCCAAAATATGCCAGCACTTTCAGGCCTGGAACCCAGCGCAGCAGCTCCTGCTCCCAATTGAGCAGCACTGAAGTTGGCACAATTATCAAATGAGGGCCCCAAATCCCTTGGTCTGCAAGATGTGCTAGCAACGCCAGCGTCTGCACAGTCTTTCCCAGTCCCATTTCGTCTGCCAAAATGCCATTGGTGTTGTGTTTGTAAAGCGAAGCCAGCCAGTCCAGCCCCTGTCGCTGATACTCACGCAGCTTGCCACGCAGCAGGGTTGGCACTGGCACAGCATATTCACTTTCAACAGCAACTTCCATCTGCATCCGCTGGTATTCGCTTATAAGATCGGTCATGGGCACGTCTTGGTCCCGCGCCAGCTCGCTCATTTCGTCATCTGTCTCTGACTCGCTGGCAAACTCACTGCTCTCGTCGCCAGATTCTACCAAAACAACATCTGAATCGCTGTCACTGTCTTGTTTCTCGGTATCAGAAGCCATAAGCAGCTGTGCAATGCCCTCCTCCTGGTCTTTGCTGCTGAGTATGAATCGGTCGTCTTGGGCCGCTGCAGTGGTGCTTTCGTCGCTAGAGTTCATATCACTTTCGCTTTCATCTATGCTGTTGGGACTTGTCAAGCGCTGCTCTTCTAAAAGCTTGGTTGATCGCTGCAACATATCAAACAGCACCCGCTTATCCTCCTGCGCCTGATCCTCTTCCCGCTCCATCTGCCGTTGCTCTTCGACGATCTGCTCCACATAGTTCCACTTGCGCATAACCTGGTTTGCAGTCCACTTTGCCAGCTTGCGTTTCTGCTCACGCTCCATACGCTCCAGCTGCTTAGAGCTGCCCACAAATTCGCCTCGCTGCCGCATACGCTCAAGCGCTAGACGCTCAGCAGCCCGTGCATATTTGCGGATAGCTATACGTCGGCGCCGCGAAACAGTGGTTATTTCCCGGTAACGGTCCACAATGTCGGTCAGCAGCTGATCCCAGGCCGTGTGTTTGCGGCGCGGCTCGCGAGCAGCAGTTTTGGGAGGCTCAGGCAAAGCTGGTGGCAACAGTCGAGAAGAAGGCATAGGCTCGCAATTATCTCTTAGCATGCCCTGACGACGCAGCTGGGATATCCGATGCATCGTAGAAGCAGTACTATCAACCCAGTGCTCGATCTGCTGCTGCATTTTAGCATAGCGAGTTTCCTGGTTCTCCACGGTTTCTGCAGGCATGGGATCTGGCCGTTTAATCATGGCGCCTGGAGCACCTCTCATACGCTCCTTTTGCTTTGGCAGGCTGCTTACCACAGTGTCGTCCAGCAGCGTCACCCATGACTGCAGATATTGCGTCAGCTGCTGCTGCTCTTTGACAGATGGCTTATGAGCCAGCTGTGCAAATATGTGTGGATCTACTGTCTTTGACTGAGGCACTATGGGGCTAGATGCAGGCAAAGCCACTTTCTCAGTAGCTTCGTCGTGGACAGACATATTGTCATCGCTGCTGCTTTGCTGCTGCTGCTGCTGCTGGAGTATGGATGAGCGCCGTCGGGTGCTTTGCCTGCGCCTGGAGCGACCTGTAAGCGCAGTTGGCTCGGTTTTCCGTCTTCGCGTTATGGGAGTTTGCGAGCGTGATCCAGGCGGCCGACCACGGCGGCGGGCTCTGCTATTGATACCTGCTGCTTCCGCCATTTAAAAAGAAAATATTAGAGCATGAAGGTAAAAAAAAAATTTAATAATGCAAGAAAAAGAGTTTTTGTTGAAATGGGCTCTAATCTTGTGATCACACCAGTCTAGCCAGTCTAGAGATGATCGCATTTATTCTTTAATATCATCTACTTATACTCTCATTATTGACACGATACCATGTATACACCACTGGGCTCCGCAGAGCAACAGTTTTAGAACTTGGACAAGTCACGACCGAAAAGAAGCTCTTTGCACCAGTCCATCGCCAATAAAAAGCGCGTACGAAGCGAGACTTGCTGGCTCCAGTAAACGCTCCGCCAGAGGTATTTGGCAGCCAAGTTGCTGCCCTTGTAGGCCTTGCCCTCACCAAAGTCAGCGGCAGCGGCACGACCCAGATACGCCAGGGTCCCGCGGTGGTGGTAAGTGAAGGGGGTCATAGCCAACTCCTCACTACGACGCTTCAGCTGCCCATCCTCATTAACATTAGGTAGGGATGCCAGGGTGTTTAGAGACCGGCCCAAATATAAGCCCTCCTGGTTAGCCACCTGGGCCAGCGCCGGCAGTGCGGTTAGCTTGGAGTCAACAAACTCGAGCATCTTCCGGAACTCGCTACGGTCAATGGATCCGTTCTGGTTGGTGTCAAAGTAGTCAAAGTTGCGCACCAGCGATTCCAGGTGGCCGGCGGCAGCTGGGAACTGGGCAGCGGCGGTCTTGACAAAGACGGAGAACTCCTTTTGAGTGATTTCGCGGGAATCTTGGTGGTGAGCTGACTCGAATAGCTCGTTGATGTGGTCGAGCAGATGCGGGTACTCGACGGTGGCGCAGTCGCCCAGGGCGTATACGGAGCCGTCGGCTATGCCCTTGACGCGCAAGTACTCGTCCACAGTAATCGCATGGCGATTGCGCTGGTGCTGGGGCAGCTTCTGGCACAGCAGCTGGGCAAAGGGGGCCATGCTCACGCCCGTCGACCACAGCACAAAGCCCTGCGGGACCTCATGCTCCGTAATCGATCCGTCCTTGTTCTTGGTCGTATAGATTAGAGAATTGGCGGTGATTTCCTTGACCCGCGAATTGGTGATTACGGTGATGTTGCGGCGGGCAAACTGGTGCTCGGCGAACTCGCTGATGACCGAGTCCATCATGTTGAGGATGTGGTCGCGCGACTGCACAATGACCACTTGCACCATATCGCGGATGCTCTTAGGGAAGTAATGTTTCAGGTCCTCTGCCAGCAGATCATGCAGCTCAGCTGCAAACTCGCACCCGGTGGGTCCGCCCCCGCAGACCACAAACGTCAGCAGCCGCCTTTTCTCCTCTTCTGATGTGGTCGGCAGCATTGCCTGCTCAAAGTTTGCCATGACGTGTTGCCGGATGCTGCGGGCGTCCAGAATGGTCTTGAGCTTATGGCAGAACTCCAGGCCCTTGGCTCCATGCGTGATGCTCTGCGCACCCACCCCCACTACCAGCCGGTCGTAGGGCAGCCATGCTCGCCCCTCCCCCGGCTTCTCAATAAGCACGCATTTGGCTTCCAAGTCCACGTCTATCGCCGCAGCCTCCACATAGGCACCGCGAACCCGCTTGGTGATTCGGCGGATGCTCTCCAGCACCGAGCGGAACTCCACTGTGCCCACAGTGGCACTGGGCAGCAGCGGTGTGAAGATAAAGTAGTTGTCGGGGGACACGACCACCACGTTGTATTTGTCGCGGTCCAGCGTCTTGAGCACTGCGACCGCCCCCCACCCGGATCCCAGCACCACTAGTCGCTCGCGCTCCTGTGACTTGGTGTCGATTATCGGATACCCCTTGTACTGCTTGTTTCTGTACAGCTCGAGTTCCGGCGCCGGCTCCTCATTGTCGAATGCCTCGATTTCGTCCTTGGCCACATAGTATCCAAGCCCTGCCAGTCCCAGACTGCCTGCTGCCCATATGCCAAGCGTCCGTCCAAACCGACGGTAGCTGCCTTTCCTACCGCCCGCTGCTGCTGCTACTGTGCGCAGCTGTCGTCTGCCGCCATTCAACATTGAGTGCAGCTGGCCCTGGACTGCAGGCCTCTGTATTCTAGCCAACACATTCCTTATCATATCAAAATGTCTCTTACAAAGAAATATAATAAAAATAGAGAAAGAAAAAGAGAGTTTATTCCCCCTTGTCCGCCAATAAAGTGGTATTCGGGATGACATCACTGCATTTCCAAGATGGAAAATTCTAGCAAGCACAATCATTGCCTGATCCATGAGCACTGGAGCTACCACTGGATGCCAGCATATTTACTGCTGGGCTACCGGTGTTTGCTGCTGGTTCCGGTCGCGGGATCTTTTTGGCCAGCTGTTCAAACAGCTCGCTTACGTTCTGCCCGCTCTGCGCCGATGTTTCGAAAAACAGCGCATTTACTTCTCCCGCATACCGCGCTCCTTCCTCATACGACACTGTGCGCTTATCAGCCAGGTCTGTCTTGTTGCCCACCAATGCTATCATCGTCCGGGTCTCGTTCTGGCGCTGCAACTCGCTAATCCACGCCTTCGCCTTATTAAATGACTCTTCCTGCGTGATGTCATAGACGACCACTGCTCCCTCTGCGTTGCGGTAGTACATCGGCGCCAAGCTTTTGTATCGCTCCTGCCCTGCTGTGTCCCAAATCCTCAGTACTGCCGTGCTGTTGTCGTCTAGTGCCACCTCCTTTGTCATAAATGCTGCTCCAATCGTGCTTTCATTGTACTGGTTGAACTCGTTGCGTGTCAGTCGAGTCACAATACTACACTTTATCCATTAGCCTAAAAAATCCATCTTTATACGCAAGTAGAATATTCGCTATGCTTACCTCGACTTGCCAACTGCAGACTCTCCTATGCAGTCAGTTGTAATATACAAGGTGGTTTAGTAATGTACTTTTGAACCTCCAATATATTTTGGTACGTACCTAGCAACACAAATTTATACTGTACCCGTGTGGGTCGAGGCGAAGCTGTTTGCGGCTGTGACATAATCTTTTTTGGCAATGAAATAAAGAGAATTGAAAGAACAAATACACAAATGCGAAAAAAAAAGGACTGATGAAAACAGATTTAGTTTCTTCAGAAAGAAAAAAAGTATTGTGACAAGCAAAAACACATTTTCGTCATCTGACTTGCTTTTCAGTTGATCATTTTTTAAACTTGCGCAGCCATAAAACTTTTTGTAATTACTAGGGCATAATGAAGCAAAACACGCGGCTAATGAAGGAGTTTCGAATGTTGCAGTCGGAACTCCCAGCCGGGATCATTTGCACGCCAAAACACGAAAGCCTAGACCACTACGAGGCACGGATAGACGGGCCGCCCGATACGCCCTATGAGGGCGGCCGGTTTTTGGTCGACGTATCGCTTTCCGACCGGTACCCAATCGAGCCACCCTCGGTAAAGTTCAAAACCCGCATATACCACCCTAACATCGACGATTTCGGCAATATCTGTCTGGAAGTCTTAAAGTCTGGGAAAGCCGGCAGCTGGAACCCCTCGTGGACTGTTGGCAAAGTGCTGGTAGCTTTGACAGTGTTGCTGGGCAGCCCCAATCCACATGATCCACTGATGCCGGAAATCGCCGAGCAAATGCGCAATAGCCATGCAACGTATATTAAAACTGCCAAAGAATGGACCATGCAGCATGCAATGGTACATGAGGAAGATCCGACCGAATATGTGAATGGATCGCAGTTATCCACGATATCTCCTGCCTCCAAGCATGCAGATGAGCAGCTCGCAATCACAGAAGAACTGGAGCCGCAAGCTGAGCCCGCAGAGGGCAAACGTAAGCTAGGATTGTCTCGCAAATCGGTTTCTCCCAGCCCTGACCAGTCGCTGCCGGGCTTGCCTGCCCAGGGGAAATTGCCTGGAACTGGCGGGATACGGCGACTGGGTTTGAGTCGGAGCAAAAAATCTCAGACTAAAAGACCGCCTAGACCGTCTCCACCAGCTACCTCGCGAGCGGGCATTAAGCCGCTAGCTCTAGCACCAAGAGCATCTAAGCAGCCAGCCGCTTCCTCGGGATCCTCGCAGGCCGAGTCCATCGAGATCACCAGCGACGATGCACCCAGTGAGGCCGTGCAGTCTAAAAAAGAGCGGCTTCGGCCTACTCGCATCAGCGCAAATTCTGGATTGTCTCGGCTGCTGGGTTCTGCTAAGAAATTGAAAAGAAGCAGACTTGCTCAGCTGCCTAATTCCAGCAGCCAGCTGCAAGCGGCTGGATCTTCCCTAGCAACCGCTGGGGAGTCGGCTGAAGAAAGTGAATTTGGCATGGATAGTGCAAGTGTGGACGAGCAGAGTCAGGCGCGGGAGGCTTCTGCTGGTGGGTTATTGGGCCTGGATGATACCGATGAGGCTGTGGATTATGACTGTTTGTTGAGCACAGAGGATTCAGCCGAAAAACGCACTTCACTTGACCCATCTCAGCAACAACAGATGCCAGATAGCGAATTATGTAATCCCAATAATGCTGCGGGAAAAGCCCTGGAATCAATTCCTGAAGCAACGTTATTGTCCAGCCAACTAACTCCCAATATAACAGCCACCGATCTGTATCATGCTGAGCCATCTGCTATGGAAGCGAAATCCTTGTCTCAAGAAAGCTCTGGTGGAATCACCATTGAGCTGGGCGAGATGTCCTCCGATATTGAGAACCCTTCTTATCCAACTACTAAACATGCTGAGATAACCGAATGTAACGAAGCCGATAAGCAGAAAACGCCCAGCAAGGGCAAAGCGGTGGATTACTCGAGACCATCGCCAGGCGGTGCTGATAGTGCCCGCCAGTACAATGAACAGATTCTTGAAGAGTCCTTTTTTGGCCCGCTTGATCTGGGCCTGCCTCCAGTCCGCGTCAGCGCACAGCGTAAACTTATGCGAAGACGTCGCACGTGACCGTGTACTTTTTATAAGCACACTATTCAAGCGCTCACTCTTTTTTCTTTATCTCTTTTTTTCTTAATTTGGTGTATTATTGATAATGCCATGGTTGACCGACACGGCTATGTTCCTTTGAGAGATGGCTCGGCTGCAGGTTAGTTCATCCTTATTCGTTTGATAGAAGCTGTTAAGCATTGTTTTGTCCGGCGCAGTAACCGTTAGCTTCAATGCCCAGATATTAGCGACAATGCCGTTGTTTCTTTCCATTCTGCCGTGCTTTATTAAACTATTTAATGCTTTACTGGGTGCGCAATATACGATTATGGCCGGTACATCGGTTTGGCAAACATGTAGACCACGCTAGCGACAATGACCTGGTACAGAACGGCAACCATTTGGTAGACGTTACTCAGCCGCAGTTTACCTGGCGAGCAGTCGTGGTTGGGCTGTTGTTTGGCACAATTTTGTGTTTCTCCAACCTATGGTTTGGGCTACAAAGCGGATGGATATCCATGATGAGCTTGCAAGCTTCACTAGTGGGCTTTGCCGTATTCAAAGCGCTCGAACGTGTACTAAGTGTTCCGTTTGGTCCTGCCGAAAACGTTATACTGCAGACCACCGCCGTTGCCACTGCGACTATGCCGCTGGCGGGTGGATTCGTGGGTATCCTTCCTGCTCTCAAAATGCTTGATTCCGATGAAGCCAACGGCGCTCGTACACAGCTAAATTTTGGCCAGCTATGTGCTTGGGGAATGGCGTTGACTTTTTTTGGTGTATTTTTTGCCGTACCGCTACGTCGCCAGATGGTTATTAAGGAGAAACTGAGGTTTCCGTCGGGAACTGCTACTGCTCAGATGATCAGTGTACTTCATAAACGACCTGACCCTACTTTGGATGAGGAACCAACTGCACAGTCGACAGGTATCCAGATAAATGAGTGTGATAGAACAGGAGATGGTGGCGTAAGGTTGCGTCGTCAAGAGAGCAACACTGCTGCTGATTCTATAGGCACTAATGACAGTGCCTCTAGCGCAGAGCCAGAAAATATATCAGCTGCTAGTGCTAAGGCAGATAGCGTGGATGATGTGCAATGGGCCGTAAAGTTGGTGCTGCTATGTGTGTCATTTCTAATGTCTGGTGGCTACGCTTTGCTAGCCCATTTCTTTCCTGCCATTTCCGCACTACCGATATTTGGAAGCTACCTATCTGAGAACTGGGCATGGAACCTGATGCCTTCATTAAGCTATGCTGGGCAGGGGATAATCATGGGCTTACCGACATGTATCTGGATGCTTACAGGAGCAGTAGCTGGCTGGGGGATCCTCTCGCCTCTGGCTAAAACTGAAGGCTGGGCTCCTGGACCAGTTACCGACTGGAAAACTGGCAGCCGCGGATGGATCCTGTGGGTTTCTCTGGCCGTCATGATTGCCGAAAGCATGATATCGCTGGGGATAGTTGCGTTTAAAGAAATCTATGCACTGTATTATCGCTTACGTCATTACAGACATATTGCGACATCTGCAGATGGCGTGCCACAACCCCAAGATTTAGACATGCATGCAGCAAGCAATCATGAACTTGATGAAGTTGACAGGCGGTTTCTGGTTCCCAACTGGGTTACCTGGGGCGGACTTGTGGCATCTACCTGCATATGTATGGGGATTGTCAAAGCGTTGTTTGATATCCCGGTATATGATACATTGGTAGCGGTTGCACTTGCACTTCCACTGGCGGTTCTGGGCGTAAGAGCGTTGGGAGAAACTGACTTGAATCCGGTTTCGGGCATCGGTAAGGTGTCGCAGGTTGTGTTTGCTGGCGTGATGCCGGGTAATCTGGTAGGTAACTTGATTGCTGGCGGGATTGCCGAGGCTGGAGCTCAGCAAGCAGGCGACTTGATGCAGGATCTAAAGACCGGCCATTTGCTCAGTGCCTCGCCACGGGCCCAGTTTGCGGGCCAGATGATTGGGAGCGTGTTTAGCGTGTTCATTACGGCTGGTGCTTATTTGCTCTACAGCAAAGTGTATGATATACCAGGGCCGCAGTTTCCGGTGCCCACCGCCCAGGTGTGGCTGGATATGGCTCGGCTGGTCAATGGCCATCCGCTGCCACCACACGTATGGCCATTCATTATCGGCTTTGCGCTGTTATTTGTTGTGCTGCCTATCGGTGCCGCGCTCATGAACTCTGCTGCATTTGCTGAACCAGTCTGCAGAAGGCTCGCTATCAAGCAAACCACGCTTCAGCGGTGGTGGCCCAGCGGAATAGCTTTTGCTATGGGTATTTATAACGCGCCCAACTTTACACTGATGCGGGCTATCGGTGCCATATTCGTGTCTATTGTCAGTGAACTACTGGTTGCTCGGTCCAAGCGGATCCAAAGAGCTAGTGGTACGGAAATATCTGGATTGCAGGAAACTTTAATTCGTCGTAGGCTCGGAATCCTGGCAATCATCATGGCCAGCGGCTTTGTACTAGGAGAAGGAACATTCTCCTTTTTCATATTATTGTCTCAGGCATTTGCTTAGAGTGGATATTTTAGCCTTGAATGTATTTTGCACAAAGTTTTAAACGCAGAATGTAAATTTTTGTTACAAATAGTGGTTAAAGGAATGGCTATCGATAGAATTCGAGGATGAATACTTTGCAAAGAAATCATTTGATATGTGGTATATTACATGAGCTTTATTTCTCTTAGCTGCTCATGAAGCATCACCAACTCGTGTAGAGGACGATGCTGCTCCAACTTTCTGATTGGCAGTGGTAAAAGGCGCTTCTTCAGCCGACAAGTAAAACACGGGGCACAACTGACATTTCCAGGCGCTTCTTATGCACTCAGCTATTGCTCTTCACCAGAACCTGTCCCTTATGGAAATAAGCCATACAGGGCTCCAACACGTCCGCAATCATTACCGGAGCCTGGTAGCTGGCGCTATGAGATGATAGCAAGGTTTGGTCCAAGAGCTGGCTCATAATTGTTGTTGCTGGAAGTCCAGGACTGCTCGGATATGGCCGTGGCGCTGCTATCGGTGCTGTTTCTCTTGATATCTATGCTGATTTCGCTAGCTTCGTAACCATTGCTCCAGCTAACGCGCTTTACTTGCTTCTTCTCAGGCAGCAACTGCTCATCTATGACCTTTAACAACTCCTTTACCTCAACACGATTCTCCTGGTGCTTCTTCTTGCTCTGCTCCTTCCCCTTCCGCGACTGTTTCTTGTGTAGCTTTTAGGTACTCCCTTTGATATAGCGATCCAGCCGTGTGTTGAGCTTCTGGCGCAAATAGTCGATCTTCTTAAGAGTCTTGTTGAACACTGTGAGGAATATAAGAAATTG
Organism: Coemansia sp. RSA 1250; assembly: GCA_027578955.1. NCBI lineage: Eukaryota > Fungi > Kickxellomycota > Kickxellomycetes > Kickxellales > Kickxellaceae > Coemansia > Coemansia sp. RSA 1250. Next base: position 122,315 of record JANBTS010000018.1, on the reverse strand, counting down.
GGTAAGGAATAAAAAAAAATGTTGGAATGTCTTCAGGGCGGGCAGGCAAATATATATTGCGCGTCGCTTGGCAATATGGACTGAACATAGGTGGCCTCACAGCACGTGCAATTTTCGCGTTACAAAAAAAAACACACATCCATATGCAGTAGAATGAACATCTGAGCTCAAAAAGAGGCTTAGTAAAATTTGGCAGGAAGCGAGACATATGACTGGCTCTCTACCAACCCAACAACGTGTCAGGTTGGATTATGATGCTGAATTGCGCGAAACGCACGCCTTGCAGCTGCGAATTATACATGAACAGAGAAAAAGCGCATGGCAATTCACTTTGCGAGACGCGTAGATCATGCCAAAACTCATAAAGTTGGATTGTGGCCTGGTATAATAGGCTAATTTTCTTCATTTGGAATTTTTTTGCATGCGCGAGTAAAAATAGACCGAGGGGGGGCGTTGGAATTGCAGGGCTCACTCGATTTAATAAAAATAAGCTCAATGTAAGGCCATGCAAAACAGGTGAATTTTTAGAAACAATTCCCTGTTAGAAATCAGGCGCAACTGGAGATGTACCCGTTTGTCACAGTTCTGGCTGTGACTTGAACAGAATTTATAATTTGCTCTTTCAGTGATAAAGACATTTGGTTATTTTTACTTTGTTTGCTAATAGGATTTGCATAATTGTAAGTAGCAATTTTTCATATAGTTAACCTTCTTTTTTCTAGCATAATAATGCCAGAATTTCTTATAGTTCCAATTACTGAAAGTCAAACACTGCATTTTAATGGAAATCTACTAATCGGCTTCAATCGAGCAAAATTAACAGTTGATCACTTGGGACCATTAGCGGGCATAAAAATTTTGCTCACCGTTTTCACAATACTCAGGCTTGTCAGCGAATAGAAAGCAAGCAATATTCCTCAATGCGCCCGTGCACATCTGTGCAGCATTTCATATCCAATGCTTCCCCGTGAGCAGAGCGCTATTTTTTGTTATCTTCTTTTTCTTTCTTGAAAAATAGTATATTTTATAGAAAAAAAATGAAGCTTATATCTGCGACTGCACTAGCAGCAGCGCTTGCGTGCTCCGTTCTTGCTTCATCACCATCGACAGAGGGGCTTCAAGACACCGAATGCGTTTCCTCGTCTAGCTCTAATCTGTTCAAGACCAAGATGGAGGTCAAGCATGCCAAGTTGTTTTCAATTGACTATCACGACAATTACAAGGTCCTCAACAATCTGTCCACCAACAACACCTATGTGCTCTACCAGTGTGGCACCGATAAGCCAGCTGTGGACAATGTAGATGCATTTATCCCGGTTCCAGTTAGCAGCGCCGCAGCATGGTCTACGTCTACGGCAATGTTCATTGAGGCTCTGGGCATGCAAGACCGTATAAAGAATCTGGGTACTGCGCCTAGCATTGTTTCTGCCTGTCTTCAGGAGCTGTTGGAAGATGTCATTAAGCCATTTGATGAAGGCAATTCCACATCAGTTGACCACCAGGAACAGAACAATACTGTTGTATTTAACATGCCCTATGACGAAGATGCCGACACCACAAACACCGTGATATCCACCGAATATCTCGAACCAAGCGCGCTGGGACGCTCTGAGTGGATCAAGTTCTTTGCTGCATTCTTCAATGCAGAAGAGCGTGCCAATGACGTCTTTGGCAGCATTGATTCCAATTACGAGTGCTTTACAAAGAAGGCCAATGAGGAATATAACGATCTGCGTCCAGTAGTTGCTTGGACATCGTATGCTCCTCCGTCCGAGTACAACAACAATACCGCATACTGGCAGATCTCGTTTGCCGACTACAAGTACGACCTGGTGCGCGATGCTGGCGCACGGATGCTGAATACCACTGGAGCACAAGCCACCACCTTTGACTCTGCTGAGGCGTTCTTGGATGCATTGGAAGATGTCGATATTGTAATTGACGAGTCGTTTGTTACTTATAGCTATGACGAGCTGCTGGAGCACTACGGAGTTCGTGATCGTTCCAAGTCGAGCTACTCGTGGGTTACTGCAGGGCGTGTGTTCCGTCCTGATCGCTTGCAAAGCGTTGCTGGTGGACTGGACTGGTTCGAGGCCCCGATTGCGTTTGCTGATGCGCTGCTGCAGGATCTTATTGGCGCTGTTCATCCAAAGTTTATAAAGGACGGCTACCAGCCAATCTGGTTCCGTGACTTGGCTGAGAATGACCCGATAGTTGTTGTCTCTGCGTCTAACTGCACTGACATGTATGCAGCGCGTAAGGATCCGGCAGAAACATGCTCTGCTCTTTCTTTCCAGGAAGCTAACCCGGATGACTCTGACTATGAGGGTGTGGATGAGAACCAGACCGAGGATCTTATTTACGACATATCCAAGTCGGAAGTAATTAACGATGAAGATACCACCAGCAATGCTGTAGCTAGCACGGCTAATATCGTTGCGTTGGCGGCAATCTCAGTGGTATCCATACTTGTCTTTTAATCAACTCTGAAGCAACAGCTATATATTTAGGATTAAGTAATATATCAGTGAAAAACATTTGCAACCTGCGATGCGTCTAGTTCTAGCATAGCGCATACAAACACTTTGGCTAAAACCGATTAAACCGCTATACCAAGCACAAGTCGAAGTAGCTTTTTACATTGCTGCAAACTTGATCTATTTTTAGGCGTGCGTGCATTCGTGTCATTGTTTAAATGCTCTTTTTTACGCGAAAAAAGACACAGTCATAACAAGCCAACGTTTTTTCTGTCCACCAGGTTGCGCTCGTGAACGTAGCAAGTGAACATTTAACTTGCTATAGTCGACTATATTGGTTGGAGATTGTTCCAGACTGAAATTCGCATGTTCTAAATTTTATGGAGAATAAAATTTAGAGTTCACACGTTACGTCATACCGAGCTTATTTTATTAAATTATATGAGCTCTGTAATTCAACCACCTCCTCCTTTGCTCTATTTTACTTAAATAAGGCAAAGAAGTTTCCAAGGCAATGGGCAAAATCCAACGCTTGCATAGATCTTATCTATCCCAGGCAATTGTGTCCCACTCACGACAGTACAACCTGACTTTGCATGCTTATGATCTACGCGTTTTAACAAGTACGCCATCTTACCATTTTGCGCTTGCCTTGTTCTTGTAAAATTTGCAGCCGGCAAATGCGCATTTCGCGCAGTTTAGTGTGTTAAAAATACAACCAGGCATATTGCTTGGCCGATAAAGCAGGTCCATTATACCCCCCTGCTCCTTGCCATTTAAGCCTCATTTCGCGTTCGCTTTTTTTTTTTGGCGCTTATGAACATGCCAAAAAATTTTACTCGACAATTACTGGCTCTGCAGTACCACATCTACTCGATAAGCATTGACAAGCAGCGGGTATTTATAGTCCACCCTAAAGATATTACGGCATTTTCCTTCACATTCAATTATGTTTGGTAAAATTACTACAAAGGCTAAAAGTTTGTATCGGAAGTTTAGTGCGCGCCTTCATTGTCACAGCAATAAAGATAGCGGCCAAAGCAATCCCAGAGCCAACAAGCTTGACAGAGTTGGAGTTGTAGTGCCTGCTCAGGATGACTTGAATTGCACTGAAAATTATCATAAACATTGCAATCCAACGCCCTGCTGCACCATCGAAGATGTACAGCTGGTAACTGCTCGGCTGGAACAAATGGTGCTCGACCTCAATGGAACCTATGACACAGAAGAGACTCAAGACTGTGATGCCGACTATCAGGATCTTGTTTTGTCATTGAACTGTGCAGAAACGGTGGAGGTCAAGGTTCTTGAGAACAGAGTAAAGCTCAACGAGGGGCTGTTGACTCCAAAGCAAGTCAGAATGCGGGCTGAAATAGCAGCAAGACGCCAAAAGCCCGCTTCACGCAGAGCTCGCCAACCAAAAGCTTCATATGAACGCGTAGCTGCCGCAAAATTGGCCCAGCAGCACATGCAGGAGATTTCTGGAGAAAAGGAGATTCCACTGCGCCAAGCGGCCATAATGAATGCACATAATATAGAGATGCAGCGCAGAAAAGCCGAATATCTTCAGCGAATGCGAAAACTACGTCGGATGCCTGCTTGCAACTTTGAAGCCTCAGTATCTGGTGCCCCTTTAGCTCCCATGGCAATAACGGCTTGCGGGCAAGCCAATGCCGTGGAATTTTACAATTAGCGATTTTTTATATCTACTAAACCATTTCTAAAACTTTAATGATGCCCTGGCTATTTGCAGAAAGCAGCGTGTTGGTTTTGTTTTTCCAGCAAACAGCGCTAACAAACAATGACGGGTCGTCTTCGGCCTGTTCCATTCCGGTAGCTGGATCGCAGTTGCCAAATCTATGAGTGACTGCCGGATGCGATAGATTGCGGTAATAAGCATACATGGTGTTATTCTCGCTGCCACAAGCAATCCAGTCACCGCCACATGTTGTAAGTCCAACAAAGTTCTTTTCGTTTGAATGGCCGGTGAATGTCCGTACGCATTCCTGAGTTCTCAAGTTCCATAGCTTGAGCGAGCTGTCCGTCGATGCCGATATGATCTCGTCGGGGGTCAGAAATCTTGTGTATGAAACAGCCTTACGGTGGCCACGCAGCACGCAAAGAGGCTGCTTAGGAGAGCGTAGGTCAAAGCAGTGGACGTTGTGGTCGGCACTGCCAAAGCTCAGTATGTTGCCATGAAGTGGGTTGAACCGCACGCAGCACACGTTGGCCTTGCCTTCAATGGTCATGACAGAGGAGCGCCGGTTTGTGGTCCATATCTTGACTTTGCCATCATCGCTGCCACTGCATAAACGAGTAGGGTCCACATGCGAAAAGTCCAAGCTCCATGCGCGCTTTTCATGCTCGCCCAGGCTCAACGTCGGGGCTCCAGCATTAACATCCCACAACGACACCGTGCCATCGTAGTCCGAGCATGCCAGCTGTGCCTTTATATATGGGTTGAACGACAGGCAGCTGATTTTCGAGCGATTGGTGTATTCAGCTGCTGGATACTGCATCATGGCGGATGCTATGGGCGGTTCTTCTTCGGCAGCTTCTACATCGCGGTACCACCAGTCCTTTTGTCCCACTGATTGACGTGACCGCCGCAAATGAGACTTTCCGGCAGCATACTCGTTCCATGAGTCTGCCTGCTGGACCACGTTGGCATAGTCGTATATCTTGATCTTGCGGGCAACTCCAGCGACCGCAAAAATCTCCTCGTCACGGTCAAACTCGATGCTAGCTACAATTGCCGTGCTAGCAGTCGTATCTCCGTAGCGTAGCGTAGCCACTTGTCGGAAACGCTCATAGCGGGCAACAGTAGTCAGCGTTTCTAAAAACTCATCCAAGCCCTCTTCACCCACGCCACGCATCCGGTGGTTAAAGTAATATGCTTCGAGATCGCTGTAGTGCTCATCTACGCGTCGGCTATGCTTTGCCCGTTCAGCCGCTGCTGTTGCAGATGTGCTTCCTACCGAGGCCGGTGGCAGACGCTCGGAAGCAGAGTCCTCTGCAGAAACTGCGTTGGGAACCTGAGCTCCTACGGCATCGCCTGCTCGAGCCCGCTCATATTGGGAAAGCGAGCTTGGTTTAGACAGCTGCCGGCCTTCACCAAACTCGTCGTCGCAAGGTGCATTCTGCTCAAGCTGGCTGGCAGCATAGCCCAGATCCTCCTCGACAAGTCGCAGCTCCCGACGTAGTGACTCTATAGCAGAAGCCTTCTTGGACCGTGCAGTGGTGAGGAATTGGCGCAAAATAGACATTTCAAACTGCCGCTCAGAGTTGCGTAGCAGCTGCTTCTTTTGCTGCAGCATCGACAGCAAGGCGTCAATGTCCTGTGGGTCAAGAGGCTCATCGCTCTCAACCGTGTTGCGTAGCTGCTGTACTATGCTGGATGGCCGCAAAACCGACGAGTCCATGGCGGTTATTAGCCTGTCGAGAGCAAAGTTGGGAAATACCTGGTCCCGCTCCAGCGCATGAAGGCAGGTGGGGCATGATTGGCGCTGGCAAAGATGCCGTGATATGCATTGGTAGCAGAATGAGTGCCCGCAGGCAGTCATGAATGCTTCACGCATGGGCTCCAGACATATAGGGCAGTTCAATGAAACCGCTCCTCCAACAGAGTTTCTATTGATGGCTGGAGGCGAGGGTGCAGAGCGCAGCTTACTGTCGCTCTGGCTGACAACCATTCCGGCCGAAGAGGCTATGGCTGCCGCCTCCGTCTCGTCCATACTATTGCTGTCATCCATTCCCAACGGCATCAGACACTGCTGGCTAAACTCGCCATCATCCCCTTCAGGCGCAACAGCCGAGCTCTCTTGTCCGCTGCTTTGCGGCGTTGTGGGAGAGTCTCTTTCTATTGTTTCTGCTACCGATGCATTGTCAACTGCACGAGTTGTTGCTGCTGACCCATGATCAGAAGCGCTGTCTGCAGAGTCCGTCGATGCGTCCGACTGCATGGTTTCCAGCTGTATCCCTAGCGGGTGCCGTGCGGGCATTCCAACAGCATGAAACTGCGCGGTCCGAGGAATGTTGGCTCTGTCTCCCGCTGACAAATACCGCGGGGACTGGGACAACGAATAAGGCGTGGTGCGGGCAGATGCCATACGAGATCTGTTTCTGATTGGTAGTTGCGATGTCCCTGTCAGGTACGTCGTTTGCGGCGGCGAGGAGCGTCCTGGTGGCTCAGGAGACAGACTTTGTCGTGGCTGTCCTGCTGGCCGAGCAGAAGTGCTTGTATCCTCGCTCAGTGTCATTGCTAAATTCAAAACCCTGCTTTCCAAGCAAGCTTGTCCAATGTAGCGCGGTAGCTATGAATACAGAATGTAATTACGAAAATACCATGGAAAATATCCTCTTGCCATAAATGCTTGGCCTATTTGCGGCCGAGCTGAGCTGACTAATCCCAGTTGCTCCTTTTCGGCTGAGCCATCACGTGGGTGACGGCCAAGTCATGCTTCAAAGTCACTGCTTCTAACCCGCTTCTTTCTTATTTTTCAAAAGCATCTGTTTAAATTAAGAGTAGCGAGAGGAAGAGACGCACTAGCGCGAAAGAACAAGTGAGAAATACGCGAGAATCGAGAACGCGCTTTGTTATTATCTGTTAACTTTTTAAGAGGTGAGTTTAAATCATCTTGAATTGCAATTAAGCGACAAAAATTCAAAATTGCCGGAGAGCTCCTTCCTTTTATAGTGAATTGAACGAGGAATATGCCTTTCTTTTGCTATACGTGTGGAGACACTAGCCATAAGGCAAACGAGTGCGATAAGACCGAAAGCCTGTGCTACAACTGCAAGCAGCCTGGCCATGTATCGAGCGCCTGCCCAAACCCACGCGATTCTTCTGTAAGAACGTGCTTTAACTGCAAGCAGAAGGGTCATGTCTCGAGCGAATGCACGAAGCCCCGCCCGGTTAGCAACTTTAATGGAAGACGCCCGGTGGTTTTGTGCCATAACTGTGGCAAGCCAAATCACATGTCACGTGGATGCATGAAGCCGCCGAGCGAGTGCCATGGATGTGGACGACTGGGACATATTGAGAAGTTCTGCCGTGACCGCCCAAAAACCTTTGCTTCTGCACGCCAGTGCTATGAATGCAACGAGACTGGTCACATTGCCAAATACTGTCCGAAGCTCTCGACTCAGGACAGGCCCGCAGTTATTCGTCGCTGCTACAACTGCGATCAGCCAGGCCATATTGCCCGTGACTGCCCTAATGCCGAATCCACAGAATAAGTATTTTTAAGGAGGGGATTTTATATAAAGTTGGTGCAAGAGAACTTGACAAACCCGTGTCATTTCTTCCAGGGACATCAGAGAAATGTACATGAGATGTGTATAAAATGGGGGGGAGTAGATCCAAGTGCTCTGCATGATTTTTGGTTTTGTTGAGCGCCGATTTATAGCGGAGCTTTAAAAGCTAGTGTTTTGCTTGCATTCTCGTACATGAATAAAGTGGTTTTCACTATGGCCAAATTAGTAAACATGCTGATCCATTCGTGTTCAGTTTGTAAATTGAACAGACGATGCATAGCATGTATTGAACATGGCCATATTTCTGAAATTTTCAAGTGTTCACTGTGAAAAGGTTATGTTGCGAACAAAAAAAAAATCAAAACACCTATGTGGCTTATTGAAAGGAACATTAGATAGGCAGAGTTTTGTTTTGGTGGCTAATACCGATGTGATCCGCATTCGCTCGGCATTCAATTATTTTTTAAACATATACAGTTTTGTGATAGATTATTTTACACATGCCTTCTTTTGGGTTTATTGTCGCTGGTGTGTTTCTTTTTCCACTAAAAAATAAACTGTGTTTTGGGGATGCATGGTCACAGTTGCATATGTACATCCATTGTTTATTGACAAGTGTATTTTTACCCTAATAAACGCAATGCTGAATAAACTCAGTGAGAAGAGTTTTTACAATAAGCATAATTTGTATGAGGTGAAAATCTTCAATGCAAATCCGCAAAATCCTGAGTGCCATTGTGGTATCCTTGCTCCTTTAATTACAGTAAAAACCACCCATGTGCCATGTATTTAGTTTGTTCAGGTGAGAGATTCAAACAATCAAAGTGCTGCAGAAGAAAAAAAGCACTCTATATCTGGTTCTATAACCATTTGCACTCAATTTATGCAACAAATGTATTTTATGGCTGCCAAAGTAAGAAACAACAAGTAAAACAAAGGGGGGCAAAAGTGGGCCCTACAGATATACGAGGGAAATGTACATATTTTTTATTGCTTGGCTGCACAGCGCTCCTTTTCAACCTGAGCTTTAATGTTGCATAGCCAGCGTTGGCGGCACTGCAGGTTGGTACGACCAGGAACTTGCTGAGCAACTTTGACCCACTGCCGGTCCTCGCCAAACTGCTTGACAGCGCGTTTGAGCAGCTCATCCTCGTGTGGCGTCCACCGTGACGATGGACCCCGAGGACGCTTGGTATCCAAAAATGCATAGTTGAACTTTGGCTTGCTGACATTGCGCACTACCACCGGCGGTGGCGCCATGTGTATGGGCATGTGCTGGGGCGTGGTTGGTATCAATGTTGGCTGTGGTGGCATTGCCTGTGCACGGGGAGACGGTGCGCGCTGAGCATAGCAGGCATGGGCAGGAGGATAGTGAATGCGAGGAGATGTAGGCGAGAGCTGCTGCGGGTATGGGTGGAACTGGCGTGTGTGGCTCGAGCGTACCGGCGACCGTGCTCCAGGTGGGCGGTGGTAGAAATCCGTAACTACTTTATCGCCGGTTGGCGGTAGCAAGTATCCTGGGCCGGGCACTGGCAGCATTCCTCCTGGAGATGTTGCGCAGTACGACTTTGTTGGAGCTACTCCTACAGGCGAGTTGTCGTGAGACTCGGGCGGCGACGGATGGTGAGTAGCTGGCTGTGCCCGGGTCGCCGATAATGGCGGTGGAAACGAATGAGCAGTGTTCAGCGGCTTGGGCACACTGCCTATCCGGTATACCTCCAATGATGGAGTATCAACCGTACCCATGCTGAATGTCGAGTCAGCAGACGCTGAAGGCGGTGCTGAGGACAACGAAGTTGATGATGAAAATCTTGACCGTACTGGAGTTTGCAGTGGCGGCGTTGTTTCCGCAGTAGCAAAGCTGCCGAGCCTTGCCAGCTGGGAGATGGGAGGCAGTGTATGTTTGCTCTGATACCCGTCCTCAATTGGCGGAGACAGTGCCTGGGCTGGCGATAGCGAGCGCCGGGCATGTGAGGGCGGAGATGGCAGCTGGCATGATGGGGTTTGCTCGTCTTTGTCCATTCGATCCGAGATGGTCGATGCATTCAGCAGCAGGTCAATGCCCATTCTATGCGAAGATGCTGAGCTGTCTCTATGGCGGGGAGCTTCTTTTGCGGTTTCTAGCGAGGATGCAGATGTGTACGACATGTAGGGCGATGGCGGCGAGCATGTATCATTGATAGGCGGCGTTGCAGTTGTCTTTTGCATCCGCACAAACCCAATCATGGCCTGCCGCAGCTCTGCCACATCCATGCTGTTGATTTCTGCCTCATCGGGCAGAGCATTGCTGCTGTAGCACCCGCTGCTAATAGATGGACGCTCGCTGCTGGATGGCGAGTGAGCGCCAAGCGGCCGCGAAATAGATGCGTGTGTGGCCATGGAGGACGTTAGAATAAGAGGTGGTAGCCAAAAAAAGGATGTGCCACTGTAAGATGCAGCCAATAAAGTAAAAAAAATATACGAGAATGGCTAGTTGGATTAATAAGACAAATGCGACAATGTGATCAGCTGCTACTTTCTTTATGCTGTATGCAGCTGCCAAAAAGAACTCCCTTTTCAAGTTTAGCTGCACAAAACACAAAATAACTTTTTAGGAAATAAAGGCTTAAAACAGGCACGCGGACGTCAAACAAATAATAAAGATGGCGCCGTTGTTAGTGAAATGAAATTTGCTAAAACGCCAGAGAATGGTGAGTTTAGGGATGCTTTTGTAACGGGCGGTGGTTGCCTTTGGCAAGTGGAGAAATAATAGCGCAAGTGACGAGGCGCAAAAAAGAAGAAAAGAAGAAAAGAATATAGCAAGTAGAGAAAAAAGAAAAAGAAAGGCAGATGGTGCACTATATATATGCCGATAGAGGAAACGATGAAATCGTGGGAGAAGCAGAAATGATATTGACGAAATAAGCAATAATGACAAGCAGAAGTTTGGAAGAAAAGCTTGCTTTTATTTAACAGCAAGGCGGGAAAAAAGAGCGTGAACAGGCAAATTGTTTTTTCTCAACACAAAGCTCAATGCTAATTATATGAAAAATGAATGCATGCTCAATGCACGGCGCTTGCAACCAAGTGCTGTGTAAAATAGGAAAATCTCTAAGGTTTTGTCCTATTTTAGCACTGGTCACTGCCGCCAATAGCAGCTTGTAATAAATGCTGGCCACAAGCGGCGGGACTGCTGTTCTTTCTGTCTAAATGCGGCTGCCTGCCTTTGTTGCGTGCGCGGAGACGACGCCGATTGTCTTCAATCTCGGCGGTGTTTGAAATTGCCATTTCCGCCCCCCGGGGTGGCTGGGATGACGATCTCCCCCCGGGCCATACCCCCCTGCACGTCCCCAATGCTCGCCCTATTCACGTTCTTATTTCTTTGCGTTCCTCACTTATGCATCGTCTGCGTTTAAATAACTTTGTGCATCTAATTAGAACACTCAAATATTTCTACACATCTGAGACGTCTTTGTAACCAAGCCATTTTTGGCGCGCTTATTGTCCACAAATATCCACATATGACTATACGCCTGTGTATAAAGCAACGGCCACCCATTTCATGTCTTCAACATAACCATGCATTCCAAGCCATCTCAATACACCTCCCTTTTGCTATATCGATGAGTATGCAGATATTGCTGATGGCTATCTATTAGCAAAACCTCCCTTGCCTATGCATTATGCCATTATTTTCTGAAGCAGCTTTAACAAACAAACAAGTACACATATTAGCGCCTCCTTTTTTATTGCCTTTTCGCTAGTAGCCAAAAATGGGATAAATGAAACATTGTCTTTTCAAGTTGGTTGCATTATCACTTGTACACTACGCGAATTCTCTATTCAATTTTACTTGGTCGCAATGACATATGCCTACATATTTTTTCCTCCCCCCAATGTATATATAGGAATCACCCCTTTATGCACGGTTAATTACATAAATAGTTAATCTTTATTGGCTGGATTTAGCTGGTTTATCTCGGTGGTTGTTTTCTGTGTCATCTGCCATTTATATTACAAATTAAAGTTGGTGGCGGTACGCTATAAAATGAGAATTTACCATAAGGAACATTGACACTTTTTTTCCCCCGCCAATGCAGCCCCTGTTTCAACAAAAATAGAGCCATGTATGGTGCACAATTGGTTTCGGTTGTGTAGTGTAAAAACTTTCATTTTCTGAAATAGTGCTTTCTGTTGGGAAAATTAAGCAACTCTGCAACTGATGTGCAATACATAATTGGTGTGCTTTCTTGGCTCAGGGATAATTGCGTGCATCTTGTATATCAGCTGCACAACTTTGCTTGTTCAAAAAAGGCCCATATGCCACCTCTTACCGCAGTTAAAGAGCTTGTGACACCAAAGAGATTATTGTATGTGTCTAAGAAATTGTGCATGCCATTTTATATAAGTGTCAATGCCAATAAATGCCAAAATGCTTTTTGGCATTTATGCGCTAAAAGCAGTAAATCATTATCCGATTGTTTTAATTTAAACATGGCCACAGAGCGATCTGTCTTTTAAAAAAAAAAACTATTTAGCATATTCTGAAGGTGACGTGGCAACTCAATCTTGTTTTCTCAGATTCAAATATCTTTTTTTTTGCCACACTACAAAACAGTATTACTAGTTTAGCCACTGTATAGTTTTATACTATTGTGGTATTGATGTTTTAGCAAAAATATAAAAACATGTGGCTGCCAAACAAACGAGGAATAGTAAAATAAATCCACGCTCACTTTATCTCTAGCTTACCCGATTCGGAAACATACTATTCTGCAACTGCGCGCTCTGACAAACGATGCTTTGCTCTTGAAGAAAAGCACATAAATTGTACATTAATGATTTTTTTTTGCAATATCAGGCAGTAAGCTGTTTCATCAAAACAAAAAATCCTTTGTGATTTTCTTTCTTTTCCCCACTTTGTATTCTTTATTTTTTTTAGTGGGACATTGGAAATCTCATTATGCCAATTGAGAACAGAGAACAGAATGAAGCACCTTTAGCTTCCACCAGCGAGACTCGACGGCAACATCGTCACCATCATCACCGCCATGGACGTCGTCCGAGCCAGCGCCGTGCATCACGAGTAAGCATTAGATATGTAGACGACAACTCGGACTCGTACTCATCTGAGGGAACCTACAGCGAGTCTGGGTCCGCGTCATGCTCAACCGCCAGCTCGTGCTCGGCCGACCATACAGGCGCACGGAGACATCGGCACCACAGCCGCAGGTCTCGCCGACACGAGCGCAGTCGACGCACGTCAATGCAAAACCCTGCGTTAGGTGCACCACGGCGCAGCATGGGTAGACGGCTGCAGGTAGAGTTTGACCGCGAGCCAAGTGATGACAGCTCTGAACGTGAGCAGCGTCGGCGCCGGTCAACCAGCGATGGGTCGAGCAGCTCAGCAGCTATTGAGCAGCCGGACGAGGACGGCTCCAATGTGCGCGCTCGACAAGAGGCACTGAACACGAGGCATCCCTTCGGTCTGCCCATATGGAAGCCCGCGCTGTATAAGAAATCGAGATCTGTGACTAGGGCCGCGTTTATGGCACTGCATGCTCGACCGCTGCGGTCAGCACGGCAGTACTTGAAGCCTGGAAATATTGCATGGATGCTTTTGGCTGGCTGGTGGCTGCTGATAGTAAGCTGGATCATTGCCGGGCTGCTGATTGTGGTGCCTCGAGGCGGCAGACAGTATGCACGGGTGGCAGCTGGCTTAGGCTGGTACCTCTTGTGGCCGTTTGGGCGCTACGTGGAACGTATCAAGGAGGGCCAGCAAAGTTGGACCGAATCTGCGCCAATCCAACTTGCCAACAGTGACGATGAGGATGCACCGCTGCTGAGTGGGCAGACTACGCCTGGACCACGGTACAGCGTGCAGCAGCAGAGAGAGACAGTGCTTGGCCGTGCGGTGTTTTATATGCTGCTGGTAACTGTGCTGAATCCAGCACTAATTGTGGTGTCGGCTTTATCGTGGTTTGCGGTGTTTTCAATTCCGATGGGAAAGCTCACGCATACGCTGGCTCGGTACCTGTGGCGTGACCCACTATCTCTGCATTTCCGTGCTGGAGATTTCCCGACTGTCAAAGTGGCTAATGAAGATGACGCTGCAGAGGAAGCCGAGGAGCCAGCACCCACTGTACTATTGTGCACAAATGATGCGGTGGGCTGGTACTATTACAAGTACACTGTCGACGGAGTTAACATTCTGTTTTACGACATGCTGGCGCTGGCGGTGTTTGTTTTGATTGCCGCCTTTGTGATTGCGCCGCTGACTGATCACAAGCACTTTTTGGTGCAGCCTGCTGTTTTGTTCCCCATGTGCCTGTTGTCGACAGTACCGCTTGCATATTTTATTGGCCAAGCTGTAAGCTCAATTAGCGCACAGTCGTCGCTGGGAATGGGTGCGGTAATCAATGCGACATTCGGATCAATTGTCGAAGTGATTCTATACTCGATTGCACTGACGCAAGGCAAATCGCAGCTGGTGGAGGGTGCCCTGATTGGCTCGTTGCTGGCAGGCTTGATGCTTATGCCTGGCACAAGTATGATTGCTGGTGGCATCAAGCACAAGGTGCAGCGTTTCAATGCCAAGAGCGCCGAAGTCACCGCCACCCTGGTCATTATGTCCATCATTGGGGCGTTTGCGCCTACCTTGTTCTATATCACATTTGCCGTTCCGGAGTTTGAGTGCCAGGACGAAGACACCGATATGCGTCGCTGCCGCCAGATCAACTCTGACTTCCTCGATGATCCGTTTTACCAGCAGACAGTGCGGCCATTTATGTACTTTTGCACGGCGATCCTGCCGCTGTCGTACCTGATTGCACTGTGGTTCTCGCTCAAGACTCATGTCAAGCACATTTACTCTAGCGGGCATACCACCAACCCTATTCTGCGCCATGTGCTGGAGCTGTTCCGTCGTACGGTTGGTCCGGATGCCACCACTCGCTTAAACCAGCGTCTGCATCGCTCACGGCCAGTTCAACCCGCACCAGCAGATGCGGAGCCGCAAGTGTCCCGTGGCGATGTACAGGAGCCAGAAGCCATAAGTGGCGAGCAAGACGAAACAGCGCTGCTGCCAACTGGCCAGCGCATGTCGTCGTCCCGACTGAGCCGGTCACCGTCATACTATACGTACAATCCAGCAGATGCTCCTTCGTCGCTGGCCAATGTGCCGCGTCTGTCGGAAGTGCCTCGCGTGCTGGCAGCCGATCCTGATGACCAGCTACCGGATCTGGGCTTGCTAGAACGCGTTGCTGACGGCGAAGGAGCGGCAGATGGCGGTGGGCATGGACATGATGCACCCAACTGGAGCAAGGCCAAGTCGGCGTTTATTCTGTGCACATGTACGGTGATATTTTCGCTAATCGCAGAAGTGCTAGTGGACACTGTAGATGTGGTGATTCAAGGCCTGGGCATCAAGGAAAAGTACATTGGCTTGACGCTATTTGCGCTGGTTCCCAATGTGACCGAGTTCCTCAATGCCATTGCGTTTGCCATTCAAAACAACATTGCGCTGTCCATCGAGATATCCAACGCATATACTGTGCAAGTGGCATTGTTGCAGATACCTATTTTGGTCGCATTCAGCGCCTTTTATGGTGTACCAGATTTTGTGACCAGCCCGGCCCACGGCTTGCGTGAGCTGGCTGTCCGCTGGATGTCTCAGCCATCGTCGGTGCGCAAACTAGCCAACCACCACCTACCCACCGAGCCCAGTGCTTATGTGTTTGCGTTGCTGTTTCCGCAGTGGGACTTGATTGCCATTCTATTTTGTGTGTTTTTGCTCACGTATATGCTTATTGAGGGCAAGGCAAACTACTTTAAGGGCTCCATCTTATGTCTTAGCTATTTTGTCTGGCTGGTAGGCTATGCTTTTGTGCCTGCTAGAGAATAAACACTCTTTTGCTTGGCCGATACATGCTAATATAATATCCGAAAACTATTTATTAATAGCTACATAAGCACCCATGCTAGTAAACTACACTTGTGTATAACAGCACATTAGAAACTAATTTTTCGCTGATGCAGGAGCATCACTGCACCTTTTATAGTGATCTTTTATTGTTCTCCGAGGCGAAATGTCAATATATGTTTGACAATATTTGCAATAATCGTCTGTAAGAATACCCATGTTAAGAGCAATTTGATAGCTTAACGAGACGTAGGAAATTTTCTTTTTATATTGCCAGGAAGAGGGGTCTGTCGCCTTGCTGATTTCTATTTTTCTTATTTCAAAAAAAAAACGACTTCACAATTATTACAGCTTGCTTAAATTGATTTTAATAATACATTTAATTAATGGGCTTTGTTTAAAAGGAATTTTATTATTGCAATATAATTTTTGGTTGAGCCACAAAGTCAACTACATAAATTTGTTAGAAGTTTGTGATTGGTGGATGGGAGCAGCGCAGCAAAAGAATAAGCTGCAAGAAAGTCTCGTCTGCTAGCTTACTCATAGAAAAATGGCGGGTTTACTTCCGCATTCTTGAAAGGCGGCGTTTTAAAGTTTCTCAGAGTTATTAGAAATGAGTCTTTATGCAAGCATTTTACTATAGCTGGCAGAGAAAACAACTAAATAAATATTAAAATACTTGGCCCACTGAGCTATCTGGGCTACTGATGTATTGGCATATATACAACACAACAGTCTACTAGAACCATCTTAGTCTTTCAATATATAGTTTTGGGATTGCTTTATTACATAAGCTATTAAACACTTTTGAGTAGCCCTAATCTCTCAAGCTATTACGTGAAGTCTTAATTGTATATTAAAACACCATACACAAGCTAACCGTGAGACATTAATTGCATGCCCTATGGGATAGCTGACACAACATGAAAAGTATGGAGAAAGGACTAAAATGTAGCTTAATTTAATTGGTGTCTAACTACTTATAGATAACAACTACCGAATAAACTGGTATTTATTTAAACAAAAATGTTTAAAGCTATTTATATAGTTTTTTTGTTGTGCTGTGGCACTTTCTAGACGCCAAATTAATAGTATAGTGGTAAAGAGACTTCAAGGGCTGAATGTTTTAGCACTGGCTGTATATATATTAGTCTAGTTGTCTTTTAGAATTTGCTCAACCTGGGCCCTAAGCTGTTCAATTCGCTTGTCAGCCTCTTGATCAATATAGTTAAGAAGCTCGTCAATCTTATCGGTCACTGGACCGCTCACATTTATAATGTAAGAAAAAAATGTGGCGTTGTAACAAAAATGTAAGGGAAATGGTAGCGAGTCTATATATCGCTGGAGAACAGGATGTGCTTTACCATTCGTTCGGATAGTGCAATAATGTCTTTGAATTTCTCTTCTTTGAACACCCATTAAAGTTTTATGGTTGTTGGAGGGGGGCTTAGGTTCAAAGAAAATTTTGATTTTAAATCAAGTGCCAGTTTCTTTGACAAATACTAGAGGTTCCCCTTTTTGTTGTTGAGCCGCTTTTTTGTTCTTTCAGTAGAAAAATTGTTGAACTACAAAGCCTTGTGCATTAGTTTGTCCAGGGATGGTGATTGGTAGATGAGAGCTGCGCAGCTGAGTACAAGCTGCTAAAGGGGCCAATTCGCCAAACTTTTTCTAAAAGAAATTCCGGACTCTTGCAGAAAAATGCGAATTTTAAGCCGGTGGCGGAGGATGTAAAAAGGCAAGGGTGTAAGTTAATGGAGAAACAGATTTAATCTGTATTAGCTATTTAAAGCGTGCCATTTTTCTCATAATTTAATGTCTGTTTATTACCTGCAAACATACTTTAAAAAGCCGAATTTAGAAATACTTTATGCTTACAAAAGCTCAAGTGGAGAGATAAAATATAACAGCATATTACTTTTCTTTGGCCCACTCTGGAGCCTGAGAACACCTTTTAAAATGATATACTGCACCTTTACTACTTGGGATATCATCACACTCGGCGCAATATTCGCAAACCATCTCAGTAAGCGCGGCCATGCTTAGAATAAGAAAGATAGCTATTGCCTTTTTCGAAAGAGAAAATATGCCTCTTACATCAACTGCACATGCAAACTTTCTTCAGCTTCTACAACCCAGCATTGCATTTAAATTAAATGCCAATTAATTCAGCGTGCTTGTTAGTTTTTACTCTGATTCCAGTTTATTATTGGGGATAAATCCTACTCGAGCGAAGGTTTGTCAGAACATGGAATGTGCAACCAAGCTATCAAGACATTTCCATCAGAGAATGCCATAATCAAGCGAGATCTAATCATGCAATACAGTTAAAGCCTGTCGTTTTGTTTATTAAGATTCCAGACAAACTTTTTTTTATTGATTGGGCAAATGTTTAACGCGGCAACAGGAGGCAACAAAGGGGGAGGAGGGTTTTCGTTTGGACTAGGTAGCTCGACATCAGGCGCGTCAGGCAACCAGGCAACCACAAGCGAGGCGGCCAAGCCAGCAGCAGCATTTTCGTTTGGCGGAACCTCCACAACCAGTCTATTTGGAACTACCGCGGCCAGCAGCGAGGCAAAGCCAGCAGGGTTTTCGCTGGGCACTAGCGGAGGGTCGAGTTTGTTTGGAGCGGCCAAACCAGCATCAACAGGGTTTTCGTTTGGCACGTCGGCAGCCACAGCATCCACAGCATCCACAGCAAGTGCGGCACCTTCGTTTGGTGCTCTTGCGACCGGAACCGGCTTTGGAGCAAAGCCGGCTGCCAGTGAAGCTGCCTCGACCACAGCTGCTAGTACTGCTTCGTTTGGAGGATTTAAGGCCCCATCGGGGCTGAGTTTTGGTAGCACCGCAACACCATCCACGGCAGCCGCCTCGGCAGCTACCTCGGCAGCTACACCGGCGGCACCGGCAACTGGGTTTGGGTTTGGCAGTGCGGCTGCGCCGAGCACCACAGGGGGGAGTTCAAAGCCCTTGTTTGGAACTTTTGGGGCCCAGTCGAGTGCGGCAGAGACCAAGACAGAAACGACAGCGGCAGCCAACCCAACAACAGGAACAGGACTGGGCGGGTTCAAGCTATCGACAGCACCAGCAGTGAGCACATGCGAGGCCGACAAGAGCAAGACGCCAGAGGCCACGGTCACATCCAAGCCAGCCGCGAATGCTGCGGAAAGCAAAAGCGAAGATGCGGCAGACTTGGCAAATGCAGCGCTTCGTGGCAAGACGCTGGAGGAGATTGCGCAGATGTGGACGGCAGAGCTGACAACGCAGACACGCGCATTCCACACGCAGGCCAACACGGTGGGGTACTGGGACCGGGCGCTGGTGCAGCAGGGCAAGCGGATCACGCAGCTGTACGAGGCCACGATGGCGGTGGAGGCGGAGCAGGCGGCGCTGGACCAGAGCCTGGAGCACATGGAGGGCCAGCAGAGCGCGCTGCAGGCGCTGCTGGACACGTACGAGGGCCGGGTGCAGGACATCGTGCACAAGACCACGGCGCCCAAGACGGGCGCGCGTGGCGGGGCGATGACGGCGGACCAGGAGCGCGACCTGGTGTACTCGTCGGCGGAGCGGCTGAACCAGCAGATGGAGGAGCTGGCGCGGCGGCTCACCACGCTGGTGGAGGACGTCAACGCGATCTCGAGCGCGTCGGCGGAGGACGGGCAGCGGGCAGCCGATCCGTTTGCGCAGATCGTGGAGATTCTGAACGCGCACCTGACGTCGCTGGAGTGGGTGGACACGCAGACGTCGCAGCTGCAGGACCGCCTGAAGAACGCTGAGAAGGTGTACCAGGACGTGGTCTCTGCCCAGTCTGCGGGGCATGGGGGCCTGGGCAGCATTGGGGCGCCGGACCAGCCGAGCCGCGACGTGCTGACGATTCCTGGCGCCTTTGTCAACGACCCGCCGCCGCCAGCAACCTCGTCGTTTGGGACGCCCATGGCCCCGCGGAAGTCCGTGCTGACTCGCGCAGCAGCCGGCGCATCGCCGTTTGCAGGAACGCCTCAGCGGCGGGGATTCTAGATTGGGCGAAGAATGGCGGGCTGTGTTGATCGGCGCTTCAGTTTGACTTTCAAACTGGAAAGTGGCAAAGAGGGTTCTGGACAGAGTTTTTGATCGGTAAAACAGATTCGGGGGGCTGGAGTGTGTGAACAGCAAAATATCAGTTGCATTTCGCCCCTTGTCATGTGGAAAGTGCAATAGTGCCTTTTTGCCTTTTCTAATTTTCCTCTGTAAACAAAACTCTAAACAATTACCTGGTAGGACACAGCTTCAAACTAGACCAGTCGGACCAGCCAAAAAGGAGCAATTGTGCGTTTCTCTATCCCAGCATCCTAATAGCCCGATACTAGGCTTGCCCAAAAAAAAAAAAAAGCTCAGCGCCTTTTTTTCTACTTTTTTAATGGCTTGATGGTCACACGCTTCAGCATCAAGAAAAAAAATCTTACTTCCACTTGCAAATTTTTATTATGTTGTCGGCTGCTGGCACAGAGGCAGCAGCATCTGATACCCGACGGTCGCGGCTGCTGCGCTACCGGCGCTGGCTGAACCTCCGCAACGAGGGCAGCGGGAGCACGGGGTGTCCGGAGCGGTACGATGCAAACATGGGGCTGGCGTCGCCGCCGTCCGACTACGGAGACCTGGCAGGGCCCGCGGATACCGGGACCGATGACGGGAGCATATACCAGCAGCCGCTCGTGCAGCTGATGAACGGGCGGTGGTCGGGGTGCCTGGGCCCCACGCTCAGCAACCGGTCGCTGTCCAGCCGCCAGGGCCTGCGCGCACGGGCCAGCGTGCTGGCAGCGTCAAGGTACTGCCCGCGGCCCGTCACGGCAACGCATGTGGCGGGCAGCGCGGATGGCGGGCACGTGCCGCCCAGCTGCTCCGCAGAGGCATCGCCGGCGGCAATCGAGAGCGATGAGGAGCAGGCGGATACGCCGCTGTCGCCCGTGTCGCTGGAGGCTGCCGAGGCGGCGCGGGAACAGCTGGCAGAGTGGAACTGCCCAACCGCTACTGCGCCAGAGCTCCCCGACTCCGAGGGCTCACAGCACTCCGAGCACGACTCGGCGCTGTCGGCAGACGAGTACGGGATGTTTGGGTTTCCGGCCGAGTCGGCGTTTGCAGAGTACGCGACCGAGTCGGTGGCCAGCGACACGGCGTACCGGCCCGGCGCGGGGCTCGCGGCGCATGTGGGCGGGGCAGCCCAGGATGCGCCTGCGTCTGTGGACAGCCGATCGGCAATCATGCACGAAATGTCGGCCGCGCAAGGTGGCGCAGGGCTTCCCAGCGCATCCTCCATTGCCCAGATCTTCCTGGTCGGCCAGCCCACGCAGGCGCGCAGCGCCCGCCGGATGTCGCGCGTGCGGCGGGCGTCCCATCGCGCCCTGCTGGCCATCGCGCGGGCCCTGAGGATCGGCAAGACGCGCCTGCTGTTTCCGGCGCTGACCGGCAGCGACCAGCAGTGTCTGTCGGCGCTCCTCGAGTCCTGCTCGGCCGAGGCGGCGCTGGCCAGCTCGCTGCAGGTGCTGCAAAAGTCCCGCAACACGCGGTCCCCGTCCTTCCGCATGCGCGCCGACCGCGTCCACGCGTCGCAGGCACAGCTCCTCCTGTGCATCTACACGCTGTTCACGCAGCAGGTGTCTGCAGAGGAGCGCCAGTCGCGCCACTACCGCTTCTATCTGCCCGAAGACGACCAGGTGGAGCTGGACCGCGGGTTCAGCGAGAGCGTGCTGTTTGCCGCGCAGGCGTTGGCGCGCGGGTTCCAGATCCGCGGCACGGAGTCCCACACGGAAGCGCTGCGGGAGCCAGCCAGCATGCTGTGCTCGGTGTGGGCGGCCGTGCGCTTCGTGCTGTATGCGCGCAGCCGGCCGCTGTGGGATGCCTGGACGCGCGGCCACTCGGGCAGCTCTTCTGAAATCGACTCGCTGCGCCGCGTGCTGGTGGACTTTGACGAGGCGTGGGTACGGTTCGAGCGCGACCTGTGCTTTGCGTACTTTAGACTCAATAACTCGCAGGTGGCCGGGTTCATGGATCCCAACGATTCGGGCGACTCGGGCCAGGTAGCGCAGGAAGAGGAGTTCTCGCTGCTGGTCGTGCTGCTCTCAGAGACCCTGCAGCGCTGCTTGGCGCAGAAGCTTGTTACTGAGGAGCAAACCGAGTCTATGGATCCGCAGCTGATTCTGGCGCTCCCTCGCCTGGCCATTCTGCATGCGATTGCTGGCGGCAAGGAGGGCTTCGACGGGCTGTGTTTTGTAGAGTTCGAGGGCACCTCGATGTTCTGGTGGTTCCGCGAGTATTCTGACTTGTGCCGCCGGATATACGACACCGTCAGCTCATGGCCCTTGCCGCTCTACGAGCTGCTGCAGCGGATGCTGGTTGCCGAGGAAGCCGACCTGGTGTTGTCCCAGACCAGTGACGCCGTGTTGTTCGATGTGCTGTACAAAGACGTCAAGCCAGCGCAAACCAAAACTGCTGCAAAATGCCGATCCGAAACCATGGGAGACGAATGCAGCGCCAAACACACCGCCGTGCTGGACTTGGAGTCGATAATCGACAGCCCACGGTCCGTGCGTTCGCTGTCCATCGACGACTGCATTTCCTCCTTTAACGCGTCCTATCTGAGTCCCTACGAGCCATGCTTGGCGCACAGCCGCTCCCTGGCCAACTCGTCTAGCTGCCTGGCATGCGACTCGTCTCGAATCATGCCCAGCAACGCGCTGCCGGGCATGTTTGACGTGCCGCCATTGCCCCATCCGTCCTCGCTGCTACTGGGCTCCACGGAGATGTCTAGCTTGGCTTCGACTCTGCCCACTCACTCACGGTGCCCGCTGGCCCATGCCCTGTCGCCCTCGATGTCCATGACGTCTACGCGCTCAGCATCTGAAGAAAGGCGCCGCCGGATGAGACTTGACGCCTGTCGAGAACAGCTGCGGCAGGCGTTTGTTTCGGTCTGTACGGTTGCTGACTCCCTGCATAGCGGTCCCTTTGCCCGCCCCTTCCGTGTTGCGCTGGAGCTGGTGTTTCGCATGAATACTACCTGATAAATGCATCTTGTTTATTTATTAAATTATTCTTCTTATTTGTTAAACTACGTCTCTGCTGACTGCTGTTCAGATGGTGTGGATCTTTCATAAAGCCCCTGTCTCTTTGCAGCATTTATTCATTTTCCCCCGTCTTGCTTTTAGTCATGGGCAGCGGACGAAAGCGTGCTGTTTGCGTGCATGCAAGCAATGGGTCGGTTGAAACCAAATTTATTAGCGTGAACGACATTGCCGATATAAAAGGCTACGAAGGTGCTATTGATAGTGAGTTACCTGTGTACAAGGAATATTAGATCTTCTACAAGCCAATAGAAAACAATACCTATTATAGGGATGACAGAAAGCCATTCCCGAACACCTGCTACATCTTGCTTCATGCCACAAAAATGGGCAATCGTCCAGCCTAACCCATGCTATAACCGGATAGTTTCAACTTGTACTTGAACTGCCCATAGTCACCTCCCTCATTAAATAGGGTTTGCTTTTAGGGCTCAGGCGGAGGCGAGCCATAGGACTTGATTATCTACAGCGTAAATACACTAGCAAAGTGCTATAATAATGCAGCTATAATAGGTACTTCCCAGAGAAAAACTAGAAGAATTGAAGAAAAAAAGGAGAAAGAGCACATTCTTATACCTCAATTTACAGGAAATCCCGTTGCTGATATCAAGTATAGTACAGATAGGTTCCATATAATACCCAAGTTGTTCTTTTTTTTACAGGAAAGTAGAGATTTTTTTATAAAAACTTTATGCCACCCGTATATATTGCCCCAACGCACCCACAAGCAGACGTGCTAGCTCACATATTGGGCTATTCGCTATATCCAAGACAAAACTAAATGTATTTCAGAAATGAACTAGTTGGCTTTCTTAACAATGGCTGCCCGCTGAGCAATCAACATGCCACGGTAGAGGTTTTTGACAGCATCTACAATAAGGCATATGGGGATGACAATCCAGAACGCGTTCATCAGAACAAAGTAGCCATAAAAGTAGTAAGGGTGCGGGTTAGTGTACCGGAATCCCTCCATACAGTTGATGCCCATATACAAGATATTGCCATAAAGCTGCATAAGCGAAGTCACCAGCTGGGCCGGATACCTAATAGGCGAGTCGACAAGCACACCATACGCAGTGACAGCCGCAAACGAGCCATCGCATATGGCGGTGATGCCCTCCATTATGACCGTAAAGGGATCGCTGGTCAGGTAGCGCGAGTCCGAGTGAGCATATTCGCGCCACAAGTCGGCCATAACAGTCTGCATGCCTGCCAGGTTCTTGTGGTTAAACGAAAAGTATCCCTCGAGCACAATATGGATACCGGCGCACACCATCATCCAGACCACGATAGACTTGTCCTTGCAAGTGAGCTGCTTAGATGACCGCTTGATCAAAACGGCGCTGGTAACCATAAGCACTGCAATGGCGCTGCCCAGCGTCATAAACGCCTCGCCCACGTTGAACTGTGACGGCACATAGTGGTCCAAAGGTGCGTCGCGAGGGAAATACGGGTGCTGGATTTTTAGCGCTTCTTGTTCGAGGGATTCCATCTTATAATAAACAATCAGGGGGAGATGAAAGGAGGGAGAGGAAGAATGATTCTTTGGCTATTTAAACGGTTCAGTGGAAAATTTTATTTACTGGATAAGCCGAGCCGGAATATCCGAATGTTTGTTTATTGCTAAAAAAAAAAATATTTGTTTATTAGGTTTTGCTTATAATGAGTGGCCACGACTACGATTACGGCGACGACTTTGTTGAGGTTAAGCGAGGCAGCTATAGCGGCGCACACTATGGCGAGGAAGACTATCCGGCCTTACGACGGCTGCAGAGAGACCGGGCAGACTCTGTGAGCTTCACACCGCAAGACTCATATGGCAATGCTACGCATTCGGAAGCCGGCGATTCTGCCGACGAGCTGGCATACTTTAGCACCAAGCACCATCAATTTGAAAGCTCTTTCCGCAGCATCCGAGGACGTGAACGAGCACCCTTGGCGCCCCGCCTGCGGGATATGCGCCAAAGCATGTATGCTCATGTAAGCTCAGCTGAAGTCGAGCAGGAGCAGCAAGGGGCGGCTTATGACAACGACGTGGAGCTACGCAAGCTGCCCGATGAGCAGCAGGAACTGGCCATCATTGAAGACATATTGTCGCTGCTGATTGGCGTCAGCGGCCGCTATATTTCGTTTAGGCATCCAGCGCAGTCAACCGCATGGCGGCTGCCGCTGTCTATCGAGGAGGCGCTGATTGCCCCCATGTGGATCAACCCTACGCTGGCGCAAATGGCCAACAAGATTCTGCCGCTGGTGCTGATGCACAGACGCATCGAGTACTTTACCACAACCTATGCTCGCCGTCAAGCTGGTGTCGTAAACCAGGCGCTATGTGCGGCCATCCGGCTGGTGCTAAAGGACTACTACTCGATGATCTCTACGCTGGAGAACCTTGAGCGCACATCGGTTGACAACAACCCCTATACGCTGCAGCAGATGTGGTACCACTTGTACCCGCAGATGCAGACATTTGAACGGCTTATGCATTTGGTTGACGAGATCCAGGCCAAAGATCTGCCTCAGACCAAACAGACATCGCCGCTTGAAGACGACGGGTTTGGCACCGTGGCGGATAAAAACACTATGGGATCAGAGGCCGGCGATATCTTGCCGGGCGATGAGGACATGGCAGCTTCAGAGTACAGCAACAGCGATAATGAAGAGAGCGAGCCTAGCGAGCAGTTTGTAGTGCGTGGCGGATACACCCTCAACATATTGTCGGAGCTGATCAAGCTTCGAGGCGGTGACTTGTCAACCCGCCGTCTGTACGAATTCTTGCTTACCAAGGCGTCGGTGCCGTTTTTACAGATGCTCAGCTACTGGCTGCAGACCGGGGAGTTGGAGGACAGCAAGCCTGCTAACCCTGGCGGCGAGTTTATGGTTGCAAGTGACAATGATGGCATTGGCTCGCGGACATTTATTGATACCGAGTCAATTGAGGTTTCTGACAGCAAGCTGAAGCGGAATGTGCGACGGCTAGGGTTTGTATCGGTTCCTGAACTGACACCCGCCTTTCTCCGCCCGTATTCGACAAAGATTGTGCGCACCGGCGAGTACCTCAACATTCTACGTGCTTATGGGGTTGATTTACGCACGATCGATACGCCAGACATTGCCTCGCTATCGCTCAGCCCAAAGCCGGCCAAGGAAGCTGTGGCAGAGCCATTGCTGGACGATGGTGAGATCAGCGGACTGCTTAATCCACAGATGCTGATGCGACAAATCGATCAAGCGTATTTGCGAGCCAACCAGGCGCTGCTGGGCATTCTGTTCAAGGACGGGCAGATGATGGCGTATATGGGTGCAGTGAAGCGCTACTTGCTGTTTGAAAAGTCTGACTTTTTGACGCACTTTTTGGACTTGGCAAAGGTGGAAATAAGCCGGCAGCCCAAAGACATGTCGATTAACCGGCTGCAGTCGTTTCTAGACCTTGCGTTGCTCAACCCTGCGTCGGTGTCGCATGACGATCCGCTCAAAGACATTGTCAGGGTGTCGCTGGAATCGGTGGATCTTATCGATACACTCAAGGTCATCAACATGAGCAATAGCAGCTTGAGCGAGGCATCAATGTCACAGGCAAACCAACGTCCCTCGCGGAACAATATAACCAATGGCACGTTTTTTGGCACCAGCATTGTGAGCGACAACTTCCTGACAGGCGATTTATTTATTGCGCTGCAGCTGCAAATACCATTTCCGTTCACCATTGTTCTGGATAAGGTGACATTGAACAAGTACAAGGCGCTGAGCCGGCTGCTGTTGTCGCTAAAGCAGACGGAGCAGAACCTGGTGGCTTCGTGGCTTATTAATCTCAAGCTTGAAGATCCGCCGGTATCCAGCACGGCGTCGGGACAGGATGCTCGACTGGAAGCGCTCCGTCGTAACGTGTTTTTGCGCATCCATACGATGCGGCACCGGATCTTGATCAGCGTGCAGCAGATTCTGTACTATTGCTTCTGGGACGTTATCGAGCCGCAATGGGAGCGTATGTCGAAGCTAATGCAGTCTGCCAAAACCGTTGATGAACTATGCAAGGTCCATATGCATCATTTGGACATGATCTTCCAGCAATGCGGGCTGACTGCACCCAAGCTGCCCAAGATTATGGTTGAGCTGCTCAAACGTGCCAACAAGTTTACCAGCACGGTGAATAAGCTGGTGTCGTCAAAGTCGGCCCTTTTCCGGGTTTACAGTTCGGCAAAGGCGCAGAACACGGTATCTGGACGGTTGCTGGGCGAGATGAACAAGGACTTGTCAGATACCGAGACTCAGATCAAGAACTTGCAGTCGGTGGTTGATCGCCTGGATCAGCTGGACAAGTACTGGGTGGAGCAGCTCAAGATCCTTCTGAAAGCACTAAACCACTACGCGCGCAAATTCGAAGAGTCGTACTTGACATTAGCAGTACGCCTGGACTGTAACCGTAGCGATGACGGATCTGTGAATTAAATTATCCCTGTATTGCGCTAAAAATAAAATAAAATAAAAACTATGTACGAGATCGCACGGGGGACTCGACATAAGACCCAAACCGTGTGCGAACAATGGTTGCGTTGGGGAGTAATCGGGAGATTTCCGCACCCAGCTCTAGCTCCGCCCTATCCGATTCTGTGTAAATGATCCGCAGAGAGGCCAGCGTGTCTGACAATTCGGGATCCAGCGAGGAGGCGGTGGCTTGGCTAACCGATACCTGGCTGTCAGCCTCAGATTCCAAAGACAATCTAGGCACCGTCCGTGTCTGCATAAACGCGACAAGCTGAGCGATTTCAGCAAAAGTAAGCTCGGCAAACAGCAATTCGTACTGATCCACCAGGCTGACAAACTGAGCGGGATCAAATGAGTGTGCCACGATGTACCTGGCGCCACGACAAAACATATCGAACAGGACCCGGTGTAGTCTATATGCCCGGTGCATTCGCAAAACAGTGAATGCAATGTCGGGGGTGTGGTCCAGAGAGGCTTGAATGAGGTTGGCGCGGGAGGTTGGCGATACGGGGGTTTGAGGGCGGTTGGATTCAGGGTTGGCTGGCCTGGACGCGGTGCTGGGCAGAGACGGTGATCTGCGCAACGAGCTGTTGTAGAAGGATATGACGCTGTAATGCGACATGCTGTTGGCATCCACCAATGTCGTGCCGTCCTCACCCACCTGGTGGTTGAAGTAGATGACTGCCGTAAGCTCCTGGGCTTCGTTCAAGCTAAGTGGCTGACGCTCAATGGGCGCTTCGTTCAAGTTGCTTGTGTAAAGCTGATGGATAGACGGTGGCATGTCGTTTGGAGCTGTGCTGCTGTCGATGTCCAAAAGAACAATCCGAACCCTGCGGGAATTCGACAGTCCCGAGAGCAGCTGCTGAGCTCGGTCCAGCAGCCCGGACGAGACAAAAATCACCCGTGGCATATGCTGAACCAGCATCGCCTGTAACTCGCCAACAGGCGCTTCGGGAGGTAGAACCACCACGTTAGCTCGTACGTTCCAGGCGGCAACCGTTGCAATCGGGATGTCGATATTGGAAAACGCCAAAATGGCGACTGTATCGTAAGCTTCCAGGCCACATTGTAGTTCTAGATTGCGTGATAGCACGGCAGCGCTCTGCTGGAAACTTCTATATGTGATTTCTTCCCCGCTGTCTGCGTCGATCAGCAGGGGGAGCTCTCGTCCATATGCTCCTGTAAATGCCAGCTGCATGTAGGCGTTGTAGAGGTATTCGGGTAACCCGTGGATCTCTGCTGGCTGCTGCCGATCTAGCCGCCTACGTCGTTGATGACGCCCATTGGCCGCGTGGCCATTGGCAAAATGAGTGATTGGTGATGGCCGTCCTGGTGCCATCGATATACAATCTATGAATTCCCTGGAGAATTTTTAGTTACTAGAATATGAGGTGTAGATGAAAAACTGCGGTCTTCAAATCAGTGTCTATTTCTTCGCACGCACTTTGTCCTCTTTTCCGGTTCAACCTCTATCTGCTGCTGTTTACTAAAAATTTTATGTGCGTGAAGACCAAGTTTAGCATTATCTAGAGAAATCGTTTTGTAGCAGCAGCAATAGCTTTCTATTTTTTCTCTCAGAGAGAATCGTACGTTGGCCCCTTATTTCGTTAACGTGCTGCTTTAGCACATTAGCAAAAGTATGTAACGCAGGAAATATAACAATTAAAGGGAAAATAAGGGACCAGACATACGGGAGGCAAGAGAAAAATGAGGCTATAACCACAAAGAGGTGGCGAAGACAAAACAAAGATATTAAGGCTGGGAAAGGAAAAAAAGGAATCAAAATCTGCTTGGTCAAGAGATAAAGAAGAAAAAAGACTGCTATGCAACAAAACAATAAAAACGAGATTGGATTTGGTTAGAAACGATGAGCGAGGTAAGAAATTGGTTTGCAGAAGCACTGGAATATCTGCATGTCTTTTTTGCTGCATAAAGAAATTGAAAACGGTAAAGTGCGAGGAGGATGCACAGTACTTGCGTTTATTCCCCTGGTAAAGAAACTCCCCCCATTCAACTCATGGCTCTGTGCCTTACTGAAAGAAAATATTTTGCTTTTCTTAAAGCTTCTTGTACCTTGCGTAAACAGGGCTTTTTTTGGCAGATAGAACAAGTTTAATTAATCAAGGGGATGTCTGTTGGCACTTTTACCCCCCTGTACCAGCAACTCGGTAACGTATCCAAAAGCAACAGGGAGATTAGAGAGGGTTTTCAAATCCCCCCCATCAGGTTTACTGTTGAACGGGCCTACCAAAACAAATGTGATTGCAAGGAAACTTTCTACTGACAAAAAATACTCACAGATACTTCTAGATACTTTAAGTAAAGAAAGAAAAGATGAATTTCTGCTGCGACCCTGGAATTCTTAATAATGTCAAAGATTGGTTGGGTGAACACGCTTAAAGTGTATCCGGCGGATGGCCAGGATAAACAGGATAAGAGAGAAAAAGCCTCTCTTTGGCTTGAAAAAATATTGGGTATTCCCGCCTTTTTGGCTTGTCGAATCAGTTCACCACCACGAATGTCTCTTAAGCCTGCTACGTCTTGCTTTCAGGAGGGGGGCGTCTTCCGGCATTTCGGTAATGGCTTCTATTGTTCACGCTGACGAGACCTGGTTGGCTGAACAAACAAATTGATTTGCTCGGGTCCGACCCAAAAAGGGTAAGTCCGTTACCTTGTTGCTGGATCGTTGGCAGCAGATTATGCACTCATTGGGTTTCTGTGTGGCGATTGGCAACTCTGTATATTTTTTGGCAGCTGACTAAACGCGTCACTTTATGCATAAAAGGCCGACGGCTTGGTGTTCAGCTTGGACTCGATCATTTATCGGACAAGCAGTCATTACACAAACAACGACTTTGGCCATTTCCGCTATATCCGATACATTCCGAGTAGGGTAGGGTTGCTGCCAAAGATATATTAAAAAAGATTGAAGAGGTTCTAGTACACCCACCCGACGAGAGACTGGCGTTGGGCTTTCGATAGTTCGAAACATGAAGAAAATCGGAATGATGAACATTGCTGCGAAAATCTCAAACTAATCTCTCCTCAACGAGACATGATCAATTGAATCAAATCATTAAAATATTTTTTCAGGATTATTTGCAGCTTTTTTTTTCCTAGTTGTATAGCAATTTCGAATGGGCAGCAAAAAGAGCAAAAAGAGAAGCGGTGGGCTGGACGAGCTTGCAGGGTACAAGGTGTTGCCGGTGCGGTTTGATAGCGAAGGGGCACTGCACTATCTGTACTTTAGACAGCATAGTAGCACCAAGGAGGATATTTTGATGCCATCGGATCGCACAATATTTATGACCAATTTGCCAGCTGACACGACTGAACGCGATATTCGGCGACTGTTTCAGGGAGTAGCGCGAATTGCCCGAGTTGTGTTTCATGGTGTGGTTGGCCAAGACATTGTTAAGAAAAACGCGGCTAATGCAAAGATGATGACGGAGCTGGCCAAGGCCATGAGCGACTCTGTGCCCAAGCCAACAAAGAAAAGCAATGATAGTCAGGCGGAGGATCTGGCACCAGTGCCCAGAACCCAGCTGTTGGAGTCTGGAGCCAGCGCACATATTGTGTTGCTCGAGGTGGGTGAGCTAGCAAACGTGCTATCTATAAAGGCAGGAGCCATAACAATGTGGCCGCAGCGCGACCCTGAATCAGCCAACCCTGCGGACTACCGGGGACTATCGCGGTATCTGTACGAGTACCGGGCATCGCGGCCGCCAGCCGAGCTGCTCAAAACCGAGGTCGACTCGTATATGGAGAAGTTTGAGGCAGCGCAGTATGAGCGCGACCGCATGCTGTCGCAGCAGCAGAACGTGCCTGACGAGGACGGCTTTATTACGGTTGTGCGGCGGGGACGGCATACAAAGAACACGGATGGATCGGTGTCGGTTACGGCAGCATCGGCGGACGACGCACGGGCGGCAGGGTCCAAGAAGAAGGAGGTTTTGTTTGGAAACATGTACAGGTTCCAGATGCGCGAGCGCAAAAACAACCAGCTGCTGGAGCTGCGCAAAAAGTTCGAACAGGACAAGGAGAAAATTGCTCGTATGCGCCAGGCACGCCAATTCCGCCCATACTAAGTATTATTTCCGCAGCCACTTTATGCCCATAAAAACTGTTTTTTAGAATATCTCTTTTGTCTTTATGGTTTAGTATTTATTGATGGAGGCAGAGATTCCAGCATCGGCGCTCAAACCCTTTTACAAGGCGCTACAGTGCTTGTCGCGGGTAGGCAGTGAAATCTCGATAGAGGCGCAAGAAAGCCATTTGGAGCTGAATTCAGTCAATATGGCACGGTCGGCCTTTGCATCGTTTACGTTCCACCAGCATTTCTTTGACGCGTACAAGGTGACGAGGGAGACTCAGTCCAGCCAGAGCCAGGCAGCTTTACAATGCAAAGTGCTGGCACGTCCCCTGGTGGGCATATTCAAAACACGCGGCCAGGGCCAAGGACGCACGATAGAAAAGTGCATTTTACGAATAGAGCAGAATACAAACATGGCAAGCACCAACAGCGGTCTTGCGGGCGAATGTCGGCTGGTAGCTCGAATTGCATACAAGGAGGGGATATGTCGTACCCATCGGCTGTTTTACGAAGTCAGCCAGACGCTGCATCCAGCTTACGACAAGCAGGAGTTCAAGAGCCAGTGGCAGGTAGATGCCAAAGTGGCTGCCGAGTGGGTGGGTCATTTTGCTCGAGGCCTGGCAGAAGTATCCATGTGGATGTCGGCTAGCGAGGTGCGGCTGCGCAGCTGGTCGGAAGGCCGTTATGCCACTAATGGCCGGACACAGATCGACACGGCAACTGCTGCTACCAGCCGCGCACTACAGACAGAGCTGGCGTTGGTTCCAGCAGAGTTTGACAGCTACAGTCTGGCTGGATCTCGGCCCATCGAGCTAACATACTCACTACGTGAGTTCAGAGCCATTTTACAGTATGCCGAAGCCGTGGGGCAGCCAATGACCGCCCGATTTAATAAGGGCGGCGATCCGCTGATGCTGAGCGTTGGTCCGCCTCGACAACCTGGGCAGGAAACTCGTGGGACCATCTACAGTCAAGCGCCCGATGACGTCACAGCAGAGTTCCTGATAGCCACACTGACCGACTATGCTGTGTCTCAGTCTGGAAGCAGTGCTTATGGAACGCCATACAATCAAAGACCAACACACGGTGCTGCGGCTAGTATCCAGAGTGCCACCACGCCAGCAAGAGCTATGGTGTGTGAGCGGGTCGATGAAATCAGCGTACATTCAGAAGCCAGGCATAGCACATCCGGACTAGCTGATGCAAGAAACGGGCCTGGATTTGATCCCAAGATGATACCGTCGCCTTCGCCCTACCAGTCATCACGAGGAAGCAACAATGAGCTTGCTGGACTAAACATGGATATTTATCAAGAAGATTCGCTGCTAAGCCTGCCATCATCTGTTGCCAGCAATCAACGAGCACATCCGCTAAATGCCAGCAGTGCTGGCCAGCAGCGTGGATATAACAGCCGGAGTGAATCTGCTGCTAGCAATGCGGTTGATCTGGCAGGAGGCTCAACACCTGTGCTTTATCCAGATAACCAGCATATTAGGACATACCGATTGTCAGATATGCCTCGGCCACAAGCACCACCGGGCGTTACTGAAGCGCTGTTTAGCGAGCGAGCAAGCCAGTCGCAAGATAGCAGCGATGCAGCACCACCGGGAAGAGTGCAGACGCGGCTTCCCTACCAGAGGACTCCACATGCCCAGCACCAATATGCCAGCGGTGGCTCAGAAGCAGACGCATCAAGCGATGAAGAGCTAGATGCAACCCCACCGCCGCCATCCAAGCGGTTACGGTCTTTATTCTAAACTATACACTTTTGAACTCGTCCAATGAAGCTGGCGCAGCTGTAGAGTGGCCCAGCGCAGCCATGGCCTCGTCATTCCAGAACTTGGTCAAGTGCCGCTGTCCGCTGTCAGCCAATATGGTGACAATTGTATGTCCTGGCCCCAGCTTGCGCGCAATATCCAGAGCAGCCACGCAGTTGATGGCTGCTGAGCTACCAATAAACAAACCGTCGTTGGCCATAAGCCAGCGCGACATCTTTACGGCATCGCTATCGCTGACTGAAATGGCGCCGTCAAGCAGACACTTTTTGCCACGACCAGCAGGCAGTAAATTGGCAAAGTTGCGGGTCAGTCGGTTTAGCCCAACGCCCTCGACCAGTGTGTCTACTTGCTGCCGCCGCCGCGTGCCTTCTCGCTCGGTCTCGGCAAACATGACCCCGTGGTTGACTTTATTGGCCAAACCGGACCCCTGCGGATCAGCCAAAAAGCACCGCACCTGAGGCACTCGGCGCTTCAAGTAATGAGTTACGCCAGCAATGGTGCCTCCAGTACCCGATCCATGCACAAACACGTCAATACATCCTTTGGTCTGTCGAAATATCTCCGGACCAGTGGTCTTGTAGTGGGCTTCAGAGTTGAGAGGGTTCTCAAACTGATTAACAAAGAATCCTCGCTTGGCTGGATCTTCTGCACCAAACTCTTGTGCATGGCGACGGGCAACATTGACAAAGTTGTTTTTGTCCACGATGGAGCAAGGAGCGACACGCTCGACAGTTGCACCGTGTCGCTCGAGTAGCTGAGATTTCTCGATCGCCTGGTCGCTTGGCATGACTATATGGCATAGATACCCTTTGGCTCGAGCCACCATGGCTAGAGATATGCCGGTGGATCCTGACGTTCCCTCAAATATACAGCTGCCCGTGTGCGGCACTAGCTGGCCGGTTTCTTCGGCCTTTTCGATAAGATAAAGCGCAATCCGGTCTTTAGAACTGCCTCCAGGATTGAGGAATTCGGCTTTGCCCAGGATCTCGCATCCGGTGGCATCCGACAAGCTGTTGATTCGTATTAGTGGAGTGTTGCCGATTAGCCCAGCAACGCCATTAGCTATTGAACGTGAGCGGTCATCGGGAGAATCTGATGTGGGTGGGCTCAGTAGCCGCCATGCCTGGTAGCCGATTGCTGCCGTTGCAAGCGCAGCTGCAACGCAAATATGAGCGCTAGTTTTATCTATAGACATGACATAAACAACTGGATGTATATTTAAG
The DNA here is from genome assembly GCA_027578955.1 of Coemansia sp. RSA 1250. Classification (NCBI taxonomy): domain Eukaryota; kingdom Fungi; phylum Kickxellomycota; class Kickxellomycetes; order Kickxellales; family Kickxellaceae; genus Coemansia; species Coemansia sp. RSA 1250. Next base: position 88,015 of record JANBTS010000018.1, on the reverse strand, counting down.
AATAAAAAAACCATGGGTAACTTTACATGTCCTTTTTAAAAAAGTATATGGGTTATAAGCATGTGCTTTGGATGGCCTAGATGCCTCGAATGTTTTTCATTGATGGTTCATGTTTAGCAGCATCCGTATGAGCAGCTTTTACATGAGCAGTGGTTTGATCTGATCTGTGGGTTTGACAGCCAGGTGTGCGTATTTGAGCAGCCGGAAGCGGCTTAACAGCCGGGATATGGTTTGTGGCATGAGCAGAACAAGCATTTGCATAGGCGGTTGGAGTAGCAGCTACTGGTTTGGCAGCTACAATTGAGCTGGCTGCAGCATGCGCTGTGCATGGGTGAGAAGCAACTGGTTTAGGTGTAGCAGCTGCACTATGAGCAGGACATTTATGCGAAGCTGCTGGCTTAGGCGTAGCTGCGGCCGATTGTGGTGTAGCGACAGCTGGAGTAGCTGTGCTGTGTGAGCAGGCATGCGAAGGGGCCTTTACTGGTGTGGCTGCTGCTGATTGTGATTTGGCAACAGAACTGGTTGCTGAGGTACATGTGTGGGCAGCGGGCTTTGGGGTAGCTTTAGCCGGCTGTTTTTTAGACTGAGAAGCAGCAGCCGGGGTGGCAGCCGGCAGATGCCGAGTAAGCGTATGGCGGCAGGGAGTTGAACTCGACGCATCGACATCTGCCGAAGCAACAGTTGCCGAAGCAGTTTCTGAAGCGGCAGTCGAAGTGCAGGGTTTAATGCTGGCACCATCAAAGTCGCTAACATTAATGACCTTGCTGCCAAGCGACGCCATATCCAAACTAGTATTATTGTCCGGCTGCTCACACGAGGCCGTCTGGGAGTCTCCCACAGCCATCCGATTAACGCCCGCCGCCGTGCTCCCCGTATCCTCGCTGCTCTGCTCCTTCTTGTCCTCATCATCGCTATCGACGTCATCGCTGGGCACTCGATTGTGTCCGGATGCTCGCATCTCCCCGTAGTTGTACATTTCGTTGCTGGCAAAGTAGGGTGCGTTCCGCCGGTTCCGTGCTCCCATATAGGGGTTGGCTGGCATGGGCCATTCGTCGGGACTGGCATGGGCATGGTAGCGTTGCCCGCGCATGTGGCTGAAGCGGGGGTTGGGTGGCATGTACATGGGGCCGTTGTATTGATTGCCCATTCCATATGGTCCCATTGGCCCCATCATCGGCCCGTTCATCGGTCCGTTCATCATTGGTCCACCCATCGGATACCCGTAGCCGCCCATTCCCTGCGGCCCGTATTGCGGCATGGCTACTGCATTGGCTGCAACTGCCAGCACTGCCGCCACAGATAGCTTGGCTGTGCGACGCATTTATCTATTAAATATGTGTAAAATAAACTTTTGAAAAGATGCCAACAGATGAAGAAGCCTTTGGTCAGCTTGCAAACTCCTTATATAGCCCATTCCTTAAACCTCCTTTTCATTTTGGTAAACATGAATCCTAAACTTGCTAGTTTTGCTTTAGCCCATTTTTCATCAAACATCTGGTAGTAAAGACTGATACACCAAAGTCGTTTGACCTGTAACCAACGAAAAAAAAAAAATACATATATATAAAGCTTAAATGACAGTTTTGCGCAGTATAACTTAAAACAGTACAGGATTTTGGCTGAAACTAAAACTTAAAGTCGTACGAGCTTTAATGGGCTTTACTGCTGAGCCCACCGCCTAATGACAGCGGGGATATCGGGACGGTCAGCTGCCAACTCCATGACCTGGCCAGGCTCCAGCATGAGCTGAACCATCCTATACTCCTTGGGAACTCTATTTCCAGCAGCCGTACCAGCAAGCAAATCATTGCGGCCAAACGCCGCTCCTCCCTCGGTCGTAAAAGGCCGGACAATCTCCAGCTCAATCAGTGTCTCGAATGCCTTCAGAGCAACCGGTTTCTTGTAAATCTTCATTGCTCCACCTGCTGCCACTGCCATCATATGCCGAGACATAAATGTCTTGTACTCGTCGTATACCATTTCAAAATTGTACTTGGTGCTGCCCACTTGCACCAGACTCTTCATCGCTATTATTAGGCAGAGCTCTAGCACCGAGACGTTTGCCAGGACCTGCAGCTTGGCAGATTGCATTTCACGCTCCACGCAGGCTGCTGTGGGTGACTGCTGTGGATGTGGCAGATCAACGGATAGCTGTAATACGGATGATGCCAATGTTTGGAGCAGCTGCCGAGTGTCTTTTCCAAAATCAAACAAATACTCCATATAGCCCGCCACCGCATCCGATGCCAGCAGCTCATCTACCTGCTGGTTAAACTCGTCTGCATAGTTAGCAGACACTCCATCATCGGTGCTGATATGCAGGGCCAGCTGAGCTATACATTTGAACTGATCCAGCGTCTGCACGCTACGCACATAGATTTGGCGATGCGAAAACCGCGACTTTACGCGTTTCTCCAGCAAGTCCATCACGTCGATGCGGGCAGTCAGGCCAATGACCGCAATGGGAGTTTGTTGGCTCTGGGCAATATCAAATAAGGTATACAAAAGCGACTGCTTGGGATGTTGAGCCAGCAGATCAAACTCATCCAAAATAAACAGTACCGGCGGCACCACTTCCTTTTCGTCGGACCGCAGCAGATTAAGGATATAGGTGAATGCGTCCGCAAAGGATCCTACCAGAACGTGCTCCAGATCCTGTGTAATCAGCAGCTGGCGGGCAATATCACGTAAAGCGAGCCGGTCATTGGTATGAACGAACCCGTTTAGCCGCACAGTATGGTATTTGGGGCTTGAAGCTGTGTTGTGCTCGGCTTGGAGCCGATCTAGGCAGCGGTCGATAATGGCGCTTTTGCCGCTGCCTCGTGGCCCTAGGACGAGCGCAGAGTTCCCTTCGTTGCTGCTAACCGTCTGGTTGAGCAGTGCATAGACGGCACTGAGCGGGTCGTCTAGGCTAACCAGCTCCGGCAAAGCTGCACGTCCATAAAGCCGTTTAAGCACCGCCTGCTTGGCGCTCTGAACCTCTGACTGACTGACTTTATGTCGCGCGGGCATTCTCAAAATAAAAGTTTTAAAAAAATAAACAAAGAGAGAATAGTGCACGCCTTACAAAAAAAGGTGCTTTTCTTTTCTGTATTATTGAAATGTCGGCAACAAAGGGCGTGAATAGCAAAAAGAAGCGGGCGGTGCGGCAAAACTCCAATGTATTTGCGATATTCGACCAAAAGCAAATTTCAGAGTTCAAAGAGGCGTTTGGGATATTCGACCACAACTCGGACAGCATCGTGGACCGCGAAGACCTGCGTGAGATGCTTAGCTCGCTGGGCCAGAACGTCTCGGACAGCTATATCGATGCCATGATTAATGAGGCACCGGGCCCTATCAACTTTACCATGTTTCTGACTCTGATGGGCGAGCATCTAAGTGGGACCGACTCGGAAAGCGAGATTCTGGCTGCCTTCCGTGCGTTCGACATGGACGGCAACGGGCTGATTGACATTGAGGAGCTCAAGCATGCGCTGATGGAGATGGGCGACCGCTTCGACGCCAACGAAGTTGCCACCATGCTCAAGCATGCTCCTATCACTCCTCAGGGCCACTTGCAGTACCACGAATTCGTCCAGATGCTCAAGCATGGCGAATAGGCATAGGTTTTACATCCTTAAACACCATTTATCCATTCAACCCAATAACTACTTGCTGCTTTAGCTCTCTCTCCTTCTCCCTCTCTCTCTCTCTATGCATTGGTGGTGTCTGATACACGCAGTGATGCCAGGTATGTTTCCCACAACACCACTATCTCTTCCTGCGTCTCGATCAGAGATGTCAGATACTTTTCAATTGCTGCTTGGAAGTCCCGCACCCGCGCCACGTCAAAGCGCATCACCTCTTGCTTGAGGAGCTGCGACACGTCATCAAATGCATTGCGGCTGGTCTCGGTGCGGATTTCGGCCCTGGCTATTTCGCCCTTTAGCTGTGTCAGCCGCTCTGGCGTGGCACGGCCCGGATGCTGTACAAAGCCCTCCAGCACACGTCGCTTCTTGAGCAGCTCCGACAGGCTCGTCTGCCATGCGGTATGTGCTCGAGCACGGGCTGAAAATGCCGAGCGCACGGAGCCAATCATCCGGATATACTCGTCCGTGGTCAGCTGGAATGCCGCAAAATCGGCAACGCCCTGCCGGCTCTGCAGCACCTTGAGCTTCTGCTGCAGCGAGCCCATGCCTGTCAGCCCGTTGGCCAGGCCTTTGCTCAGCTCCTGCCCCGCCATCTTCAAGTACGCCTCGCCTAGCTCGCCATGTGCTATTGACAGCTCCTGCCGCTGCCGCTGCCCGTACTCCAGTGCCCGTAGCAGTGCCCGCAGCTCCTCCTCGATTGCGTCCAGCTCCTGCATGCGCCGTGAGAACCACTCGTCTTTTTCCTTGTACTTTGAGCTGCCCCACCCATCGCCAAACAGTCCGCTGCCAGCGCTGCTCAGCGATGACGCGGTCCCGTTGATCTCGGCCGCCACTCGTGCCTCGGTGACGGAGCGCGCTTTGGATGCAAAGTCGTCTGCTTCCAGAAACAGCCGGAACACGTCATCGCACCACAGGACCGGGTGCCGGCTTATCCGGGCCAAGCAGCTTTCCAGCCCTGCGCGCCGCGCCTCTACAAACTCGTCCTCAAACCGGCCCATGGACTGCTTTTCGGGGATCGCAGGCACAATGACTCCGGGATGTTTGGCTACCAGCTCCTGAATCAGCCAATCAAAGTCGCGGTATCGCCGCCGCACCACCATGCTGCTTTCGCGAAACATTACAGCGTCGCTCTGCGTTATTACCTTGTATGCGATGTACGACTTTAGCGAATCGCTCACTTTGACCGGCTCAGTCACCTGAATGCTAAAGTGGGGCATTTCGTCGGCAGGAGTTGGATCCAGCGACTTTCGCCGCTGATGCGTGCCCAGGTATGTGCGCGAAATCGCCGAGGAGCGCGACTGAGTCCCCGACGCTGCGCTTGCTCGCCGCCCAGACGACAGCGACGATGGCGAGCGTGCGCCCTCCACATGCTGCTGAGCAGTGGCTATCTGCTCGTGCTGCAGCGGCGGTGAAAGCTGCTGGTCGTATGGATGCGGGTGGGGGTGCGGCGGCAAGTCTGTGTGCTCTGTCTGCAAGAGCCGGTCTCTGGTGCGAGTTTCGGACATGGACCGTGTTTGACGGCCATGCTGCGCTGCGGTTGCTTGCAGCCGCTGTGAAGAGGGGGACACGTCTATGCTGGCTCGCGATGCTGCCGGGGCTGGCATTTCGTTCTCGGTGCTGGCAGCAGCGCATGACAGCGGATCCTGGAATGCGGCCGGCGATAGCTGCTTTCCCAGCACCCTGGGCGAGCGCAGGCCACGCTTGATCACGCCTACACGCCGAGCCGACAGCGGCGTAGATGTCTTGACGCCCGACGGCTGCGCGGCAAGGGTTTCTGGAGCTGGTTCTGCATCGCACTCTTCTTCTTCTTCTTCTTCTTCTTTGGCTGCGGTGGTGTCGGGTTCGCTGCCCTCCTGCTCGCTGATGTGCAGCCTCCCAGCTACGGCCTCGTGCAGGCGGGTGGAGTCGCTGTCGCTGGGCGGCTGCGACAGCGACTGCAGGTCGTCGTGCTTTGGCTCGGGCGCAGCTTGCGGGTGGGCGGCTGGAATGTCGTTCCAGAGCGAGCTGGGGTCGCCAAAGGGGTTCATGTCCTCTTCGGAAAACGAGAAGGGGCGCTGCTGGCTGGTGGTGCCAAACCCGCTGCCAAACAAGTCATCGCCTTCCATTTGCGTTTAGATTGGTACAAAATAACAGGCACAAAAGGACAATTGATAAAAAGAAGTGGATTTAGCATTTAATCAAAGGGCGCTGGCGAGCAATATCGCGCGGCGCCCAGCCAGCCGAGACGGCCGCCCGCCCGCCCAAGCGAGGCTGAAACAGACGAGGGGGGCTCAAGGGCTGGTGGCAAAAGGGAGCGGGTCCCACAAGCAGAGAAAAAGCACATCGATTATTTCCGTGGGCCGAAAAAGCGCATACAGTGGCGAGTGCATCAACCTTATCAATCATCACAGCATGGCGCCCAAGACAGACGGCAATAGTGGAGCAGTGTTTGACGAGCTGCTGCAGCACTATGAGAGCAGAATCGGGGCGCTCAAGCAGACGCGGGCAGCGCTGGAGCAGCTGGGCGCGATGCCGCCGCAGTCGCCGGGGGGCCCGGGGGACATGCAGACACGGGCGATGCTGGCGCTGGAGCTGTTTCAGGAAATGATCGACGACATGGCGCTGGGCGTGGTGTTCGAGGCGCACTACGAGATGAAGCAGCTGACGGGGGTGTGCGCGGTGTGCAACACAAGGTAGGAATAGTGTGCAAGCGCAGCACGGCGCATTGCTGAGCTTTTGAGGTGTAGGTGCCGGTGCGGAGGTAGGTTTGCTTGGAGCGCGCAGAGTTTGCACCATGCGGCTGAGCAGTACGTGTAGGGGCCGGGCTGGACGCGGCAGGGGCGCAGCAGGGCGGCGAGGCGTTTGAATGCCCCAGCTGCCAGCGGGCGTTTCCAGCAGCGCGGTTTGCAGCGCATATGGACAAGTGCATGGGGCTGTCGAGCCGGCGGGCGGCGACGCGGAGGTAAGCGCTGGTGAGCAGGCGCAGAGGCACAGGTACTAACGAGGGGATGTAGCAGGTCGGGGAACAGCGCGTCGTCGACGCCGGTGCAGGGCGGGTACGAGAGCAGCAGCAGCAGCACCGACCGGCGGCGCAGGCCCAAGGGCAGCAAGCGGGCGCGGCGGTAGTTCACGCGCCACCACGGGTTCCTCGGGCGGATTAGGGGGCGGGGAGGAGGAGGGGAGAGGCGGATTAGGGGGTGCAGATCCACAGGCATTCTGAAGTCGCAAAGCCTCAGGTGCGTTGCTTAAATGGGAGGGGGCGGGGAGGACGAGGCAGGATCGTAAAACGCACTTTTCCGTTATTTGATTTGCAATAAAATGTCGCGCGAAGACTACGTGTACAAGGCCAAGCTGTCGGAGCAGGCGGAGCGGTACGACGAGATGGTGGAGAGCATGAAGAAGGTGGCGGCCGAGGAGCAGGAGCTGTCGGTGGAGGAGCGCAACCTGCTGTCGGTGGCGTACAAGAACGTCATCGGGGCGCGGCGCGCGTCGTGGCGCATCATCTCGTCGATCGAGCAGAAGGAGAAGTCCAAGGGCAACGACCACCACGTCGAGATTGTGTCCGAGCAGCGCCGCACCGTCGAGAAGGAGCTGGCCGACATCTGCACCGACATCCTGGACGTGCTGGACAAGTACCTGGTCAAGAGCGCCACCACCGGCGAGTCCAAGGTCTTCTACCTCAAGATGAAGGGCGACTACTACCGCTACCTGGCCGAGTTCGAGGCCGGCTCTGCGCGCACCGACGCCTCCAACAAGTCCCTCGAGTCCTACAAGGACGCCACCGAGACCGCCAGCAAGGAGCTCACGCCCACCCACCCCATCCGCCTGGGCCTGGCCCTCAACTTCTCTGTCTTCTTCTACGAGATCCTCAACGCGCCCGAGAAGGCCTGCCACCTGGCCAAGCAGGCCTTTGACGACGCCATTGCTGAGCTCGACTCGCTGTCCGAGGACTCGTACAAGGACTCCACCCTGATCATGCAGCTGCTGCGCGACAACCTGACCCTGTGGACTTCCGACATCCAGGACAGCGCCGACGCCAAGGACGCTGCCGACAAGGACAAGGAGCCCAAGGAGTCCGAGCCCGCTGCCGAGGAAGAAGCCGCATAATCTGTTTAGCATATCCCCCCATACACTCAAAATAAATTCCCCTACCGCTGCGACCACTGTTCCTAGGCCGGTATCCGGTGCGGGCACATGCTCTATGCTCTATGCTCTATGCTCTGTCCGGCATCCGGTGCTGGCATTTAGTTTAGTGCTCCTAGCATTTGCTCTGCCTAGTATTTGGTGCTGGCATTTATTGTCCTTAGCATTCGCTCTGTTCTGTATTTAATGCTTCTAGCCCCCCATGGCTTGGGCGCCTACTGCTTCCAGCTCTCTTGGCTCCTAACTCTGCATCTGCCGCATCTGTGCCGCCATGCGCGCCATGCTGCTGCCCGCCAGCCACAGCGGCACCACCAGCCACGCCGCGTTGGCCGCCACAAAGTACCCGTAAAAGTACTGCGCCTCGGGCCGGCACCCCGGTTCGCCCACCAGCTCTGCTCCGTAGTACAGCAGCACCCCCTGCATGTGCAGCACGCTGGCCGCCAGCTGCCCGATGTCGCGCGCCCACCCGCGCCTGGTCCAGATCCCCCACAGCGCCAGCCAGCACAGCGGCCCCACCACCGCCACCGTCGCCGCCTCCTGCACCCGCACCACCGCTGCTCCCGCAATGTAGCGGCTGTCGCTCTTTGCGTACTCTTTCCACAGGCTGCTCACTATGTCCCGCCGCGCCGCCAGCGTACGCGCATACGCCACGTAGTACAGCTCAAACGTGCTGTGCATGCTGCCGCTCACCGCAAACCACACGCCGGCCGCCAGCTCGCCCCCTCGCACCCGCTGCCGCAACACCGCATAGGCTGCTCCTGTCACCACGCTCACGGCCACCCCCATCACCAGGCACAGCGCCAGCGCGCTGTGCTCTGGAGCCACATACCCCGGCAGCTCCAGCGCTGTGGGCACATATGGATGTACTGTCATTTTATTGAATTCGAAAACAAGCGCGTTTATTGCGCTGCAGCAGGCTGCAGCAGCTCATACTCGATGGCCAGATCCAGCTCCAGCACGTCCTTGTAGCACGTCAGCCGCTGCTCGTCCACATACAGCCTCGTCAGCTGCCGCCTCACGGCCTCGCCAAACTGCACCGTCCTTGTCCGTCCCTGGCGCGTCAGCGGCACCATCGACGCCAGCTGCTTGAACAGCCGCAGCCGGTGCTCCAGCTGGTCGTCTATTGCCTCCAGCTTGCCCTCCAGCGACTCAAGCCGCTCCTCCAGCTGTTGTGCTCGCGAGCCACTGCCGTCACTGGCCTCCAGCGTGCGCCGCTCCACGCCCACCGACTTGAATGCTGCCGCGCAGTTGATCCGCGCCATCCACTCGGCCACGGCGTCGTCATCCGGCGCCTTCACTAGCATCTCGCTGCCGTCATCTGCCAGAATCCGGAACACATGCGGGTACTTTTTGTAGCCTGCATCTACCACCGCCACGCCGTTGCGCAGTGAGATGATCGTCTGCACCGCCATTGCGCCCCGCCCACCGTCAGCTTCGTGCCCGCCGTCGCTGGCCCGGAACATGTACAGCCGGCTGCCGCTCAGGACCATCCAGAACCCCTTCCACCGGCGCACCAGCCCCCGCCGCCCGTGGTCCAGCCGCTCCATCTTGCGCGACACATGTCCCGCCATATCCACCCGCAGCAGCGCGCTCCCATTGCTGTTGCTGTTGCTGCTGCTGTTGTTGTTGCTATTGTTTCCTGAGGGTTGCTGGGGGCTGCCGTCTGCGTTGGCTCCAATTATCCCCGACAGCGGCCGTCCGCACCGCAACGACACGCGCCGCTTGACGTGGCTCTTGACGCCGCCCTTGAGCCGGATCGACTCCACCATCAGCGGCTGTGACCGGACCGCCACATCCGACACCATAAAGCCTGATGGCGTTGCCAGGTTAAGCGGGCTGCCCGGTGATTCTGGCTCTGGTGACTGCACATCGTGCTCGGGACTGCCTCCGGCTTGCCCACGCCCTCCTGCCAGCGGCGAGCTCCGAAATGGCCGGGCTACTCCGCCACGAAGCATCTCGCGGGCGGTTGCAAAGCTTTCGCCTGATACTTGGCTTCCAGATGGCGATGAGGAAGTGCATGGCTGGCTGAAGCTGGTCCGTATCGGCGACAGTGCGGGTGTGCTGCTGGCACAAGGACCCGACGTGTTGGCTCGTCCGCGTGCAAGCGTTCCTGTCTCCATAAGCTCAGCATGTGCCATTTCCAGCAATCCGCTGGCCGTGTTGCTGCTGTAGCTGCGAGGGAGCGTGCCATGTGTCGTGCTTGGCCGTGACGCGTATGTCTGCCCTCCAGCCCACATTGGTGATGCTGGGCCATTGAATCCGGTTATCGAGCCTACGCGGCGGCGCCCAACTGTCGAGTACGAGTACTGCTCCTTGGATGGAATGTCTTGCGGGCTCAGCGTCGTTTTACACGCGCTGGTTGCACTAGCTGGCGTAAACATCCGCCGCAGCCATCCTGATATCCCTGGCGACTGCTCTCGCGCTCCATCCGATAGTCCCAAATGCCCTGGTGTGGTGCCTTGCGCTTTATCCGTCTTTTCGTTTGGCGAGTGCAGTCCAGGCAATGTCTCTGCAGCAGCTCCTGATGGTGCATACTCAAATTTGACTGCTGTGACATTGTCGTAGATTATGTCCAGTATCTCGTCAAACATCTCATTCTGGCCTGATTTGCTGTCATCTAACAGCTTCGCATGTGCTGTAAACTGCGCCTTTGTCATTTTGTTCCGAACACGCGGATTGTGTGCGTCAGTGTGCAGCAGCAGAATGGCGAATGCATAGGCGTAGACTATTTCAGCCGAGAAAAACAGTCCTGGGTTGCATGCATGGTACCGCTGTGCAAACCCAGTGATGACGCGGTCTATCTGCTGCGACTCTGGCGGCAGGTGGAACTCACGGAACAGCTGCCGCAGCGCAATGTCCACCGGCTGCTCGCAGAAGTCAAACCGCTTCATATACGCTGCTAGAAGCTCACGATGCTCCTCGTCGTTTTTGCTCAGCTCTGTTCCCAATGCGGTTGCCGGCGTTGCTCCCTCCACCAGCCGCAGCTGCTCTCGCACATATTCGCTATGCCTCATTGTGTGCTCTGGCGTTTCTACGGTGTCATTCTCAGCACATGAATGCTGCGATTCAGGTGTAGCAGGAACCGGCAAGCAGTTTGCCAGCTCCAGATCCTCACTGGTGTTGCTACTTTGCGATCCGACTGGCATGGAGCTTTCAGGTGCTGGTACTTGTGATTCCCTGACTCGTTCAACACACGCTTTGTCTTCAGGAAGGCTTGCTGCTGCGATTGTCGGGGTATATCCGGAGCTTTGCTGCGTTTTCTCGTGCTGATACAAAAACTCATCATCTGCAAATAGCGCACTGTTGAACAGCGATTCGGGGTCAATATATATGCTCTCTCGCTTACCGCTTGCCATATACCCCGTGCTGGGTCGGCGCTGGTCAGCCTCATGTGCTTGCTTAGATCCTGTCTGGCTAGATGCTGCTGACTGGGGCCGAGGCATTGCTGAAAGCGGCTTGCTGGCCAGTATGGCGCTGTCATGGCGCTGAGTCATGGTTGACGCTGTCGATGCTGTTGATCCTGCTGATAGCGGCGGCAGGCGCTCAGCAAGTGCCTGTGTGACGTCTTGAAACAGATCTACCGATTTCGGCAAGTCAAGTACCAGTGATTGCGTGGTCAGCGTGCGAAGTTTCATATCGTTGCTGGGATGCTCTTTCTTGCCTGTAGCAAGCAGCTGGGGTTCCTTTTTGTCCTTGGGGGACTCGGGCATCTGGGCGCCAAACAGATGCTGGTTTTGGCTGATGATCCGGCTCCACCGCTGCTCTGTCTGCTGCTTGGAAAACAAATCTGCCTGTACAGACAGCGTCCGCAAATTGCGCTGCTGTATGGTATCAGTTCTGACATGAGCTGTGCTTGGTCGAGGGCTCCCTATATACATAGATGTTCGCTTACCGCGGGGGCTCTCTCTGCTAGTCCGTAGTGTCTCTACCACATCTTCGTAGCTGCTGAATCCTTCTTCTGCCTCCTCGTTGATGTTTTCCAGACCGGCGGTTGGCGGCTTTACAAACGAAACGCCGTTCTTTTCTAAAGGCGTTTCGACCTCTACCGAGTTGCTCTGCGCACCTTCGTCATCCGACGTTTCGTCCTGAGACAGTGACCCCTGTACTTCGTCGTCTGCTTCATCAGAATCCTTTGTCGCTACCAGCTGCTCGTACTCGGCAAATAGCCGCGATCGCCGCGACTCGTCTCGCGAAAGATGAATGGGCCGAGAGCACATCGACATCTGTCTCTGCACTCCATACGATGCCCTCTGGCTTGGAATGTACATGGAAGTGACCCGATTTCCACTCTCTCTATGCTGCACCAGTGAACCTAATCCAGGATTACGCCTTGAAACCGGTGCTGCCTCGGCAAAGCTAAGCTGTGCTGCTGATCCCAGCCGAGCACTCGATGTGCTCGGCCGAGCCATACTACGCGAGCTAGAGCCTTCAGCTGCTGAGGTCACGAATGGCTGCAGCAAGCTAGCATTTCCTGAAGCGTAGTTATACGACTGAGACTGCAAGCCATATTGGCCATGGGCGGTTCCTGGCCGCTGCTTTAGCTCTGCGCCCTCTTGCTGCCGAGACAGCAATATACCCAGTCCGCTACGGTCAGCTTGCACTTGTGTGTCTACCGAAGTATAAACCGACCATCGGTTAGGGGGTGCCTGGCTCAGGCCTACTGCCTCGCGTAGAATTGAATCTACACGATTCAGCGACTTTACGTGAATGTCGCGCCACTCGGTCAGCGGTCTGGGCTGCATTGTTTGCGCTGATGTGCGTGGCCGCTGTCTGCTTTGTGGCCTCGACACGCTTTCGGCCTTGTCCCGTGTGTACGAGCGTGATGTCTGAGACCGTATCGGTTCGCTGGCAACAGTATTCCAGTCATCCTGGTCGCCTGCCGTAGAAACCACCTGGGATGATAGAGTTGTTGGACGGGGCTGGTCGAATGCATGGCTACGGTCTGCGCTTTCAAGGGTATTGCTGGCTGCTGGTTCAGTCAGAAAGTGGCTGGTACCATTTTCTGCTGGCTTTTGCGGCTGTGGCATCTCTAAAGCGGTGACACCGGATTTTGATCTCTGCGGCTTTAGAACCTTCAACGCGGCTGGATCTGTGCCAACCAAAGGTACGCCCTCGTAGGCGCCATGATATGCCATTTTGGGAACGGAACCGCCTTTTATCGGTGCTAATCGCGAGTTATAATATGGCAGCGACGTAGCAGACGTACTGGATTTAGCTAAAGATGGCTTAGCTGAATGGGTGCTCCTATTAATATCGCCTCTCTTAGCAAGCTGCTCGGTGTTTGAGCGCGATGTATGGCTGAAATTCGGCGCCACCTACAAAACAAAAAAATTGGTTGTTAGCAATTTGCAAAAATACAACTATTGATAGGTCCGGACCGTGTGCATAATACCATGACTAAACACAAACCGTATTTGGAATAACCAATTTAGGAAGGTTATTTTTCCAAAAAAACAAATGTGGAGTAAGAGGCGCAAACCAATGCTCATTAATGATTCCAAATATGGACTGCTTCTTTGAGTATGAATGAGCTGCTTTGACCTTATGTGCGTCAACAAAGTGTGCATGCATGCATAAATAATGCTCAACTTTTTAAGTTTACTTGCTGAGCACAACGATGCACAGCATTGATTATTCAGTTATTGCCAAACACTTGCCAAAACCTCTCCCGATCCCAGCGCTGTGGAGCTTGTTGTGGTGATGTTGATCTGCCAAAAGCGTTGCGCTTTTTTTTTCTGCAAAGACATAAAGTGGCTATACTGCCGCACTTGCAAAGAAAAAAGATATATAAGGAAGTAGGCATTCTCGCAAAAGAATGCCAGGGCGCAGAAATATAGGGGAGGGAATGAAGGGGATGAGAGGAAGGGGAGGGAGTATCTGTAGAAATAGAGGTGAATGCGATTACGCCAAGCTGAAAGAATGCATGCTTTCACAAAGCAGTAAACTTACCGATAACCTCTTTGAGGCCTTATGTGACATAGTTCTGCTGCTGCTGCTGCTGCTGCTACCGTGCGCTGTGCTTGGACGCTGGTAATAGCATGCATGCGCTGTTTCTTCTGGAGTTGCCTCCAATATTGGAGGCAACGGCTTATTAACGGACATTATAAGTTAGTACTGGCGACAAGGACTCAAAACACGTATAAACAAGTCACTGTATTATCACAAAGAACCAAGCACCAAAAGTTAAATATCTAAAATAAAAAAGGAACGCAATATTACAGAAAAATAACAAAGAGGGGATTCAGCGTTTTGAAAGTTGGCTGTCCCACATGATGATTTTCCTGATCAAATTTCGCACGCTGAAGTTCTACTCGTCTCAAGCCCTGTGCTAAGCCCGGAAGACATGGATGACCTTTGCAATGTATTCGCGGCAAATTGGGCACTCGCGGCGACCAGAACTGATAATCCGGTTGCCACACTCCAGGCAAGCACACATATGTCCGCAGTTTAAAAACACGCAGTTGGTGATTGCATCCAGACATATTTTACATGTATTGTCTTCTGAGGGCTGCTCGCCGCTTGGACTGCTGGCAGCCGCGTCTGCCTGCTGCATCTCCAGCCGTGTATTATCAACAAGCCGTTTCACGCGCTGAACCAGCTCGTGCTTCTCAACTATGTTGCTGTGGTCAACATGGTTGGCTACCAGCAGCTGCTTGAGCGTCTTCACACTAAGCGAGCTCAAATCCGTGTTGTTATGCACCAAATCTTTAAGCTTGGGAGTTTGAGCTGCAGCTGGTGCAGATGCGCTGGGATTTACATTCTGACTCGCCGACGCTCTTTCCGACATGCGTGCTTGTGAACCCGTGCTGGAATTTGCAAAAGGCCGGTTGTCCTGCGCCGAACGCGGACGCTGCGGCGGAGGCGGAGGCGGGTTATAGTGCGTTTCTGGGTTGAATGACTGAGGCATCCAGGCACGGGTATGTGTGTGCGAGTATGTATGCGAATCGTATGTGGGGGGAGGCGTATACGTGTAATAGGTTCTCTCGCGAGAATCCAGTGCTTCGTCCAGAAACTCTGCAGCACGCGCGACACCCTGGTTTATTCTGTCAAATCCAGAGCCAATATCGTTCCCTACGCTGACAAACATGCGATCCCAACTTGAGCCATTAGAGCCCCGCTCTCTCGACCTGTTTCTGGCGTTGTTTTGTCGCTGTCGCTGCCGCTGCCGACTTGTTGATCTGGTCGAATCGGCTGGCGTGGGGAGTGAGTTCCGGTAGTGGAGCTCGTTTTCATTGGGTATGGGCGAATTCTCGTAAATGGCATTGACCAGGTCGCTCTTCTCAATCATCGTATTTGGATTATACAGCCCATACACAATCAAAAATGCACGCAGAACTCGCACCGAGCACTGCTCCAAGCAATACTTGGTTTTGGTCGACAAAGTCAAGTTGTGGTTGCACATGCTGCAGCAAGAAATCGGCGTCTTCAAGCCGTACTTTGCCAAGTACCATTTGCTGTCAAGACAGTCGGAACACACGACTAGACCGCAGTTACCACAGTTGTTTTTGCGGCGGAACAGGCCAAACGAATTTCCACAAATTGGACATGCAGAATATTGGTTGCGGTCTTTCGGCAAAGGGGGCTCGTAACGTGCGTTATTTTTGTCAGTCATGGGTCCATCAAGCTGGCGAATAGCTCCTATGACCGCCTCAGGAACGTCGCCCTTGTCGGCGGGAATGGGAAGTCCAATGAATATCATAATTGTGGCAAATGTAAAGAATAGAGGGAAAAAAAGAGAGAGTGCTGCGGCTAGAAAGTCTCAATAAATGCCAAGATACACGTGTCATCAGCTCTGGCTATATGCACCAATTTTTCCTGCACCAGAACATGCAGGATGAGTATCTGTTATGGATTTTGATCCGACATCAGGCTATTCACTGCTGAAAGGCAGACGTCATCAGACCCAAGCTGCTGGGTCTAAATTGCCTATGGTAGCATGAATGTGCGGGGGGAGATGGCCATGCGGGTTTTCAAGCATTTGATATATTAGATTCTCACCCTTTATAAATGATTGTAAGACAAGAAACATATGCCATATGCCTATGGAGAGAAAAAAATGAGGGAGTTATTTTTTTGCTACTGCGCCGTTTTCTATTTTGTTTATGCCATTGCTAGTGCTGGAACCGTAGCATTCAGTCTCTAATACTTTTTGTATTCTTCCCTCCCTCTTTTCATATTGTGCTATATTTTTTAAGTTTTAAGCAACTTTGTAATAGGAGGTGGCTTCTCCTATAGTGTCACCTGTACATGAGATCTCGCCGACATCTGGATATTCTCAGTATCGACCGGGCGACATTTGAGCGGCTACTGCAGGAAAGGCTGCAGAATCCGACGCCAAGCGTTCTGCTCCATCCTGCTGCTGGCCACAAGAACGAACCCACAACCCGAATGGCATATCGCCCAGATGCCAACTTGGATGACGTGCCAAAGAGGCAAGGAAACTGTATATACTCTCCAAAGCGCCAGCCAGTCGCAGATGAAACTGCATTTCCTCACATACTATTAACTCGCAGCAACAGCTCAGCGCTGGACAGCCAGATATCCGAAGAATGCGTTGAGCAGAGATGTGCCGGGGCCTCTGAAAGCAAGCGCGGATATGTGCTGCGCGAGTTAATAGATACCGAACAGGTATATGTCAAAGATTTAGAGATTCTGGTGGCTGTATTTGCTGTGTCGCTTTGTAAACATGCTGGTTCATGCTCAATGCAGGCTGAGCAAATGCTACGGCCGCTCCAAGTGCTGTTTTCTTTCCAGTACCGCTTTCTAAAGGCACTGCGCAAGCACAGCTGCGTTGCAGCAACAGCGCGACTTTTTTCTGCAGAAGCAAACAACTTTGCAGTGTACATTGACTACTGTGGAAGCTACCACTGGCTGTGCGATTTTCTGGAGCAGCTAAAGGCAGATGCAGCATGGTCAAAGTTCACCAGCGATTTTCAGCAGAGAATGAATGCGTACTCAGACACTCGTCGGCTAGGCTTACGTGACTTTCTTATCAAGCCAGTTCAGCGTATTTGCAAGTATCCGCTGTTTCTCAAGGAGCTGCTCAAATACACCGACGAGGTTGCCGAATCAGACACGTTTTACGAGCTGCACGAGGCACTGGCTCACCTCAAAGGCGTGTGCGAGGGAGTCGACCAGGTTCAACAGCGCATTGACTCACAGCGGTTGCGCCATGCGCTTTTGTCAAGCTATAGTGACAATCAGGAGCTTCCGCTTCATGTTGTGTCAAAGCTAGGCGAAATTGTGCTTTCAGGTCCGCTTCACGTTGCTGGCTGCAGCGATAAAGGCATGCAGCCACCACGGCCACTCGGCTGTACGCTGTTTAAGCGGTTTTTGCTAATACTAAAACCCAAACGTGCAGACATGCTGGTTCCGCAGTTTTGGTTTCCGCTGCATACGATGCAGGCTGTGGATGACGGCCTGGTGCACTCGTGGCGACTGCAGCATGTGAAGAGCGGCCAGTTTATGGTGTTTCAGGCACTGTCGGCTCATGAAAAGCACATGTGGATGGCTGCTTTGCGCAAGGCCATAGCGACCGCAACTGCGTATGTACAGCGGCGGCAAGCAAGGCAAGTTGAGCCGCCAGCCAAATCGCCATTAACGCGTGGTTTGTCAAGTGGAAGCACCGATCAGCCAGAATCATTATCCAAGCCAGCAGCCGGAGCCTCTGCCCTCACTGAAGCGGCCATCGCTGCGGCAGCGGCTGCGGCAGCGGCTGCCACTGCGTCACCTCCACTGCCAATCTCAACACCTTCGCGGAGCACCAGTGTCCGTCATTTCTGGAACAACGGTAGCAGCAGCAGTAACCGCTTTACTATATCTCGGCCTAAATCAGAGCAATTCAAGAGGTTTACGTCACCAGAGATTCTGCGACTGCGCACGGCTGAAGCGCTAAAGCACGAGAAGACCGAGCACGAGCCAGCGTCACCTCACTTTCGCTTTCCAGCAGTAGCCCACCAAACCACCTCATTGCCAGAGAACAGCGCCGATAACCGACCCTCAAGTGGCAGCTATCCCTCGCATACCACTGCTGTTGATGCAGACCAGCAAGCAGAGGTAGATGCAGACAGCGATGAGTATGGTGCCTTTAGCATCGGCTCTACCTGCCACGAGCCAGCACGACAGCAGACAGTAAAGCACCGGCCAGACCACTTGTACTCTATTCATTCTGGCAAGCACCACAGCTGCCAGCGCTCATTCGAAGACGAGAGGCTTGATGCCGCATCTGGCGGTTACTCCTTTCGGCTTTTTGAAGCGCTGGAGTTTTCAACACTAAAGCGCAAAGCGACTACATCGCATGTCCGACTGCATTCCGAGAAACCAGATAGGGCCGTCTTTCGGCATGGCCGTTCATTTAGTGCTAATACTGGGAGTAGAAAATACTATTAAACAGACTAAGAGCTCACACCAAAGCGCTCGCATGCCTTGATCAGGTCAGCAAAGATGCCAAAGGCAGTGACAGCAGCACCGGCGCCGGCGCCCTGAACAATCAGCGGGTTGGAGAATCTCTCGGTGGTGAAGGCAATGATGTTGTCGCTGCCCTTGAGGGACGCAAACGGGTGGTCCAGCGGATAGCGGGCAAGCTTGACGCTGCTCTGGCCCCCGACGCCGTCGACCATGCCCACATAGCGCAGCACCGATCCGGAAGCCAGGGCCTCGTCGTTGAGCTTCTTAAAGTGCTCGTCAAACTCGGGAAGCCTGCTCATAAATTCGTCGGCAGACGAGACGCTGCGCAGAGCATCCGGCACAATGTTCTCTACGGGCAGGGTGTCCAGGGCTAGGTCTTGGCCGGCAACGCGGCCGAGAATAGTGACTTTGCGGGCCACGTCCATTCCGTTGAGGTCGTCGCGAGGATCAGGCTCGGTGTATCCGCTGGCCTTGGCAACACTCACGCACTCGGAGAACTTTTGCGTGGCTCCAGGGACCGAAAAGTTGTTGAATAGGTAAGAAAGAGTCCCTGAAAAGATGCCCTCGATCTTGATAATCTTGTCGCCTGTGCGCACAAGGTCGTTTAGCGTGGAAAGCACCGGCAGGCCTGCACCCACAGTAGCCTCGTGGTACACCGAGGGGCCCTGTGGCGTCGTCAGCTCCTGGATCTTGCGGAACAAGGAGATGTCGCCTGAAAACGCCTTCTTGTTGGGCGTCACGACATGAAGGCCCTTGGAGAGCCAGTGCGGGTACAGCTCAGCAACCGTGTCGCTTGATGTGCAGTCGACCACTGCAGTTGGGCCCTTGAGCGCAGACACCTGGTCAGCAAACTGCCCCAGGTCAGCAGCTGAGGCAGAGTCGCCAAGGATCCTGGACTTCCACTCGCCAAGATCGCCGACTGCAAACGGAGTTGACGACACAGCCATCTTCTTGGAGTTGATGATGCCAACAACAGCAATGGGCAGGCTGGCAAAGCGCGGTGAACGCGAGTGAGCAACCAGCTGCTCGATCAGTGCGCTGCCTACCAGGCCCGGTCCAACTATAGCGACGTTCAGCATATTTAATAGAGAAAGAGAGAGAAAAATAGTAGGCTGTCAATAATGACCCACGACAATAAATGCCCGCACATTCTTAGCAAGAGATCGGCTCGAATCGAGCGAACTGGGATTATTCGTTATTTGTGGCTGCCAGATGCGACCACAAGTCAGACGAAGACAAATACACTCCTGCCATATGGCGTGCTCCAGAAAATCCATTGCGTGCGTGAAGAACCTTGAGATTGTCATAAATGACCACATCGCCGGCCTTTAGCTCTGCCTTTATCTGAAAGTCATCGCGATAAAGCAGCTTGTCCCAGGTCTGCAGGGCCTCATACCATTCGCGCATGTCAGCAAACGGAACCGAGGTTTGAGGGCCTTGCGTAAAGTAGCTGTAGCGAACCTGTTCCAGCCGGTGCTCGCCAGCCTTGTTGCCTAGACG
This sequence comes from Coemansia sp. RSA 1250, assembly GCA_027578955.1. Lineage (NCBI taxonomy): Eukaryota > Fungi > Kickxellomycota > Kickxellomycetes > Kickxellales > Kickxellaceae > Coemansia > Coemansia sp. RSA 1250. The sequence continues at coordinate 68,354 of JANBTS010000018.1, read as the reverse complement.
TAGAATGGGGTCGATATGCAGTGCTTGGAACTTGCTCTGCTTGCGGTCAAACCGAACCGGAACCGTTGTAAGCAGGTCGTAGGCCCGGCGGCTGACTTCAGTCTTGAGGTAGTTTGCCGCTGATTCGGCATGCACAAAGTAGTTTTCTCCGCCGACATCGGCCGGACGGATGCAATGAAGAAACTGGAAGCCTGGAACTGTCTCGGCATAGCACTGATCGGTGTGCAGACGAACCGGAAGATTCGTGTAGCCCAGCTGGTCGTTGTTGCTGTTTTCTGTATTTCCCGTGCGCAAATGCTCGATACGCCCAAAATGCGTCTCAATAACATCTGCTTGCGGATCAATGAAGTCATATATGATTTCCTCGGTATCGCTGCCGCGGTTACGGATCACTGCCACGCCATACCGCGACAGCTTATCGTAAAGCTGGGACTTGTAAAATGCAATGCCCTCTGGGGTTAGCTTGGCAGGGGCATCAGGGTCGCTATATCTGCTTACTAGGTCTTGGTAATCAACAGTAACCAGGTTGACATCGTGAGGAGGCAGATCGTGTGTTTGCTTGCGGTTGACGGCATACGCGTTGTTGCGAAGCCAGTCTAGTGGAAACACCGAAACGTGCTCCTTTTCCTGAGACGGCTCTAGCTCTCCTCGAGCACCCTTGGTGGCAATTGGTGGCCAGAATATGGTTACTGCTGGCTCTTTGGCATCATTATTACTGGACACCACTGCTCGCAGAGCTCGGATATTGAGTGGAATCACTGCAGCATCAATCAGGCGCTCTCGTGTTGTGGGATGTCGGCAGCCATTCAAGCACAGACAGTTGTGCCGAAGCCAAAAGTAGTGGAAGTCAGCAGTAGTAATACCGTTGATGGCTTCAGAGAAAGCTACGCGTATCCAGTCGGGATGAAGTTCGATTTGTGCCATTGCTTAGAAAGAAAGATAATGAACAAAACTGCTATAGAGCTATATTGCTGTGTCTTTTATAGCATTTTATTCTTGAGATTTCAATTCCTGGTTGCAATGCTAAGCATAGGCCATACAATAACGACAGCTTGAGCGCCGATGGCGACTTTATTTCTCGCAATCACGCGCTATAATGACGAGATGGCCGATACAGAAGCGTAAATCCCTAAAAACTGGCGCGGCGACTCGCATGTTTATACACATAAATGGCTCTTTGGTTGTTCACAATGGGAAACTATTGCCCATTGCCAGATGCAAGTCGCCGTGTCGAAAAATCAAAATTCTAATGGATCTTGGCGGCCAGGCGTCGAGCCACATCCCATGCCTCCTCCCACGCTTATTCCTGGGCGCAGCGCTTTGGGATCATCCTTTGGGACCCGTCTCTCAGATACACCGCCTTCAATTGGCAGATGGTACGTCTCGATAGAGAACTTTTTGCGCCGCAAGCGGAACGCAAGGTTGTTGGCTGATCCTCCGCCTGTGTGCAAGAGAGACAGTCGGCCCATTGATGCCGTAAGCGAGTTTAGGCGTGGGAGCTTGTGGATATGCACAAACCCGTGATACTCCTGGGTTGCTGCGTTTCCTTTCATCTGCCGGGCAACAATGTCTGCTGGCTTTGCATATGTGCCTTCAAAGGACTCGAGCTCTATAACTGCGTCGCAGAGATGCTCGATGCGCCGAACAACTGGCAGCCGCACTCCCGCGTCTTCGTAAAGGTGAACTGGAAATGAAATCATGCACACTGCGTACGAGTACCGCAGCATCCCTCGCAGCCGATACAAAAATTTCAAGATTGACAAGCTATTGGAACCGCTCCAGAATCCCGATCCCAGAGATGCCAGCTCGATGCGAAGGATATTGCGGTTGGCAGCAGGCGCTGATGTTGGCTTCAGAGAGCTAAAGCCGTCATTGATCATTTCCGATATCTTGTCCAATACACACTCGTACATATCGCCTGCGTACTTTGCACCGTTAGCCAGCTCAAGCAAGCGGCGCTCATCAAAAACCTCCACCTGCGCCTGATCGACAGCTTGGGGCTGAATGCGCAGCATCAAGTCAAATCTATCACAAAACGGAACTTCCTGGCTATTTGCCGAGTTTGCTCCAGTATGAGAGCCTTCGCTGTCTACCCGCGGCATATTCTGGTAGCGCCATGCAATCTTCATTGTGTCCTCATCTTTGCGTGTGCTCGCAGATGCCTCTGCCTGAGGAGTCTCGTTAGTGGCCCATCCAGGAAGCTGCGCCTTAAGATCAACGTCTTGGTCAGCATTCACTACACAGAGCTTGTGTCCAGCAGCAATCGCCTGGCTAGAAAAATATGAAAGCAGCGTGTTGCTATAGCCTGTCTGACGGTCTTCTTCAATCATAAGCATTCCGCCAACTGGCATTCCGCCGCCAAGCAGATCGTCCAACGAAGGCACACCAGTTGACACAAGTAGCTGAGCACTATGTGGATTCAGCTTTGTTGCTGGCGGCAGCTTGACCTGGGATTCAGGCACTCGCTTACGAAATGAGCTCATCTACAATATGTCCACAAGGTTATACAGCCTGGCTTCTTTGACTAAGCGCCAAACAAACAACTGGGCATTGGGCAATGGTTTAGCTTATGGGCTTCGCCTCATGTGCAATTTTTAGTTCCAGAATAAAAGTCACATGCGTGAGCTGTGGTCCAACCATGAGTTGCATTTAGCTGAAAAAACAGTTTCTGGGATAGGCGCTCAAGATACGCCCCCTTATCTCGCGGACTTAATATTTGTAAGTGTATTTCAAGTTATATACCGCATAGTCGGCGTCGTGCAGAGGAAAGGTGTAGAGCTGATGGCAAAGCATGATGGATTCAATGGGGGTCCAGCGATGGATACATGCAGGAACCTGAATGGATACGATCTCAAAGCAGCGAATTTACCACGCATTTTGCAAATTCGAAAAATGCATTTGGGAATTTGAACTTTGGCGGACACGAGAGTGCTCACCACGCCTTCTCTTTCCTCTCCAAAGCGTGTTTATAAGTGGTGGCCGCTTACTAATTTCTCTTGTGTAGAACCATGTCGCATATTCCCGCTTGCCTCAACCCTACCGAAGAGGACATTCAGCTGCTGCTGAGCGCCCATGCTCACTTGGGAGCTCAGAACGTGGACACGCATATGCTGCCCTATGTGTACCAGCGCCGCGATGACGGTGTCAACCTGATCAACATCCAGAAGACTTGGGAAAAGTTGATGCTGGCTGCTCGGGTGATTGCCACCGTTGAGGATCCTCATGATGTCTGTGCTATTTCGTCGTCGGAGCATGGACAGCGTGCAGTGCTAAAGTACGGTGTCCATACGGGTGCCCAGGGTCTGGCCGGCCGGTTTACGCCGGGTAACTTTACCAACTATATCACTCGCAAGTTTAAGGAGCCGCGTCTGATTGTGGTTGCCGATCCGCGGGCCGACCACCAGGCCATCAAGGAGGCATCGTATGTCAACATTCCAGTGATTGCCTTCTGTAACACGGACTCGCCGATGGACCATGTGGATATTGCCATTCCCATCAACAACGCGGGCAAGCACGCTATCGGCCTGGGCTTCTGGCTGCTGGCTCGGGAGGTGCTGCGTCTCCGGGGTGCGCTGTCGCGCAAGGAGCCCTGGGATATCATGGTGGACTTGTACTTTTACCGTGATCCCGAGGATGTGGAGAAGGAGCAGCAGCAGCAGCAGCAGCAGCCTCAGCTGGAAGAGCCAGAAGTTGCAGAGGCCGGTGCATCGCAGTGGGTAGAAAACGCGGAGTGGGCCAACCCTGAGGGCACTGCTCCGGCTGCTGACTGGGCTGCCGAGGGCGCAGCAAACTCGGGCTGGGCCAACTAAAAAAAAAAAAAGATCAGCAAAGCAGTCTTAGAAATTAATTTTTTTCACCCATAACTAAAAATGGTTTGTGCAATTTAAAACGGTTGAAAAATTTTCTGTTCTGTTGGTTTAAATTTGTATATTTTGATCGGAGACATGGCACAGGGAGCAGGATTAAAGAAGAAGACGGTGATCAAGTCGCCTTCGGCTAGCAGTTCAAAGAAGGGCACAATGAAGAGAGGACGGGTAGCTAAAGCAGCAAAGAAGCAATCGACAATAAAGCAAGAAAAGCTGCGCAAAAAGCTATCTGCTGGCATAACAAATACGCTTGAGCAGGCCATGGCCGCCAAGGCAGGCGCGGTTGGCAAGCTCACCATTATGAAGGACGCGCAAAAGAAGGGCAAGAGCATGGAGGTGAAGAAGCGTAAATACTAGTTTATTAGAAATATAAAATATCATGGAAGCGAGATTGTAGAAGCAGAGCTGTCTTCGTTCTCTTTGGCAATATTATCAAATGAACGTAAGCTATGTGCAGCCGACGATGTCCGTGAAGCAGCTCGCCGTGGAAGGGGAGGATGTGGCTCTGGAATACTGTCTGCAGAGATGGGCTCATGAGCGTAGTTGGGATCTAGAGATTCAAGCCGCTGCTCCAGCCGCTGACTCAGGTGGAACTGGGCTTTGACTTGGACCCGCAGGGCCCGGCGCTCAGCCTGCAAATGATCAATCAGCGACCGGTGGCTGTCGTTTTCATTCATTGCCTTGACCAGCTGCCGCTTGTAGTCGTCTTTGGACATCTCCACCGCCTGCCGCAGCCGAACTGCCTGCGCAAGCTCATCACGCAGCCGGTCCAGCTCCTGCTGGATATTGTCGTGCGCATCTCGCAATGTGCTCAAATCGCTTTTGTAATTTTCCAGAGTTCGGCGGCAAGACCGCAGTTCCGAGGAATTCTGCTTGTGTGACATACGGTATTCGTCGCAGCGTCGCGCTAGATTGCTAAGCTTATGGTCTCTCTCGTCCAGCTGCTTCTTCAGTGAGCCCACTTCAGAAACTGCCTGTTTGAGGCTGCGATCCAGCTTGCGATGCTGCTCTACCAGCTGCTTATACTCGCTCAACGTGGCATCATATTGGGCTTTGCACGCATCTGCAGCTTCACGCGCATCGGTAGCGTTGGAGCGAGCTGAATGCATTTGAGCCTCCAGGTCAGTGATTTTACGCCGGCTTTGCTGCAGCTGATCCTTGAGCTGGGTAATCTCACGATCACGGCTCTGCGCTAGTTCACGGAATGCTGATGAGTCTGCTGCTTGCTGCTGCAGCTCCGATAGTTGTGATTCCAGTCGAGCAATCTTGTCAGCACTGGTGCGCTGTGCTTCTTCCAGCTGCTGGCGCAATGACGACTCGGTGCTTTTGGCCTGCTCGCGTGCCTGCCGTGCGTCGGAGTTGCCCGACTGAAGCAGGTCCTGCAGCTGGTCGCGAGTTTGAGCATATAGCGACTTTATATTGGCACATTCAGCACGCAGTCGCTCCACTTCCGCAGTGCTACTTGCGTTGGAAACTGCGGGCGACACTGGGCTGGTTATAGCCGGCTGATCTGAAAGTCGCACTCGCTCGTTTTCTGTCTGCACCCAGCGCTTTCGCAGCTCCTCCTTTTCCTTATGGAATTGCTCGCGCTGCTCTTTGTTCTCGCGCTCCAGTGTCTCTGCGCGCTCATGCAGGTAATCAATCTGGTCATTAAGCCGAGCAACCGTGTTTTGGAAATCATCGCCGGACCTTATCGAGTTGTCGGCGCCTTTGAACTCGCTATTCAGCCGCATAATCTCTAAGTCGCGCTCTTTGACTTCCAAGCGCGCAGCATTCAGCTCCGAGCTTGCAGTTTGTAGCTTGGTTTCCAGGATTTCAATTTCTTCTTCCAGCGCATTTATCCGGCGAGAGCTTAGATCGACAAGGTCAATAATGGCCGGCTGTGGAGGCTCCGGCGCAATCGAAGTACGCTCTACAGGTAGGGGCCGGCGGTTCTGCACAATTTGGGGGACGCGGCCCCCAGGGTCCTGGCCATCAATGACTGCTTGCAGGCGCTTTTGACACTCGTCAAACCGTCGCATGTTTTCTGAGCTTTCCGCTCGTATGCGCAGGTTTTCCAGCTTCAAGTCATCAACGGCTTTTGCTGTCTTATATGCTTCGGAGCGTGCTTCTCGCCGCAGTTTGTCGAGCTCTCGGGTATAGTTTAAGACTTCTGTCCGCATGCTGTTGTTTTCGGTGCGCAAGGCATGCAACTCGCTTCTCAGCTTTTCATTGCCAGCGCGGCTGGTCCGTTCCTCGCGCTCAAGCTTCACGCTGCTTTCTTCCAGCTCCTTCACTCGGTCCAGCGACGCTTGCATGTCCTTAAGCAGCATGCTTACTAGCTGGACCCCGTCCTCTGGCAATGGTTGCGAGTAGCCTAGCAGATATAGCTGTCGCTGCAGCTGTGCGTAATCAGCGGCAATGCTCATGAGAGGAAATAAACCGAGTCTGAGTGATAAATACTGGGGAATGTAAACAAGAAAAGGGCTATCATAAACACAGCTCGACTTGGCAGGGATGGCTCGGCTTGGGCGGCTCAAATACCTCTTTTGCTTTAAAATACCCAATTTTTGTATATAATGTCGTGGTACCACATTCTGGGACTGTACTTGACGGTGGTGCTGGGGCTGATTGTCCTGGTCATTGTGCAGGCACGCGGGGCATTCAAGGCAAATTCCAGAAGGCGGAGCGAGGGAAAGCATTCAATTTGGATGCAAATCTGGCGCTGGCTTCGCTTTGTGGCGCGCTGCGGGCGAAGACGCAAGAAGCGCGCAAAGCCCACAGACGACAGGCGAGAAGAGCGGCGGGCTTTGCGGCGGCAGCTGCGCGAGGAAGCGGAGGAGTGGCTGTCAGAATGGATAGAAAGGTTTGTAGAGCTGGGCGACGACCTGCTCGAGGCAGAGTTTGATGACGATGAGGAGGACGAGTTCTTTTGGGGCGACGATCAGGGCTCGGGCGACGAGGACAGCGATGTTGAGGGCGCAAATGCAGCAGACTCGAGTGACGAGCGCCAGGTAGTGTATGGGCTGGTCAACACGGGCAACTCGTGCTTTTTCAACTCGGTCCTTCAGGCGCTGGCGTCGGCAGAGTACTTGCAGAATTACCTGAGCAACATCCTCGAGCGCATGGACGAGATCAATGACGCATTTGACAGCAACATCGTGTCTATGCCGCTGACCGAAGCGCTGTGGGAGACGCTAACCGACCTCAACGCAGTTGTCAGTCGAGACTCGGCATTCCAGCCATTTGCTGTGATGGCAGCGCTGGGCTCGCGGCAGCTGAATGACCGGGAGCAGCAGGACGCTCAGGAAGCGTTCCAGCTAATATCCACCGCCTTGTCGGACGAGCGCCAGCTGTTCTCCGATCTGCAGATCCCCTCGCCGCTTAATTCGGAGCTGCTTTCGATACTGTCCGAAACCGATGCACGGAAGGCGCATATTCTGGCAGTGCCCCGCGGGCTGGAGTGTGCAGGGTCAAAGGGTCTTTCGCGGGTAAAGGCGCTGATGAAACTGGCCACGCTGGCAGGGTTGCCGACCGAAGGCCAAAGCCTGACATTTGGGCGTCGGCCTATTTTGCAAAACCCATTTACAGGCTTGAAGGCTAGCCGTCTGTCTTGCGTTAACTGTGGTTATACTGAGGCCGTACGGCACTTTGCGTTTGACAATGTCTCGCTGTCTTTGCCGCTGGCAGCTACTTGCACGTTGGATCAGGTATTGCGTCGATATGTGTCTATGGAAAAGCTTTATGACTGTCCCTGCCGCAAATGCACCCTAAGCCAGACGCTGCGTGAGCTGATTCAAGAGATAAAGTGTGCCACTGACTGGCTACACGAGCATCCAGAGTACAGAATTGAGAGCAGCTGTGATGCTGGGCTGACAGCGAAGGAACAGCACAAAACAGCACGCGCCGTGGCGGTGTGGAAGCGGATAGTTCTGGAAGGCAGCGACTACGTTGAATCTACCACGTCCGAGTCCGATTACGAGCAGGACGGCACTTCCAACGATTCCATAGAGTCGTATCCGGTCAACCCGGTCAACCAGCTAGTAAAACAGCCACGTGCCGTGCCGCCGCCACACCTTGTAAATGTTCCTGAAATTATCGAGCAGCTTCGTGCAGATGCAAACTCAGTAGCTTCGGCCTTGCGCAGCAATGTGCAACGCCCATTGCCAGGAATCACATTGAGAGCACCGCCCAACCCACTAAGCACCAAGCAGGAGGTCTTTGCCAAGCTGCCGCCCTGTCTTTGCTTGCATCTTTCGCGGTCTACATTTACGCCCGATGGCTATACCGTCAAGAACCCCTGCCATGTGCGGTTTCCCGAGTATCTGGACTTTTCACCCTACACCACCACGGGTAATTTGCGAGTGGAGCCAGAAGCGTCGATGATCGACCAGGCCATAGACGATTCCAAGACCAGACTTGCCGGCAGTACTTTGGCTGGAGCTGGCCGGGCTGGCGGCTATTTGAACAGACGCATGCGGGATGCACTGGAAGCCCTGGGGGCCGATGCAAATGTCCACAACTGCTATCGGCTGCAAGCAGTAGTTGTGCATATTGGCTCGCACTCGTATGGGCACTTTATAACCTATCGCCGCAAGCCACGGCCGCCCATGCGCTCAGGAGTCAATACTCCAAGATACCGCAGTGGATCGGCAGTTTCGATGCCGGCACACAGCGCTACTCCTAGCAGCCAAGTGCTGGAGAAGCGCTATGCCTCGGCAACTCCCCAAACACCCAGCGAGTCTAGCGACGGAATGCGCAAGCGCCGCATTGTTGGTGGTAACGCCAGCAGCTACCAAGTAAGCACGGCCTCTGAAACCAGCGAAGGCGGCGAGTTCTTCACTACGCCAGCCCAGTCTACCCGTTCCAAGCGCTCATGGCGAGTCACTGATGCCATGACGGCTGAGTGGTATCTGATCTCCGACGAAGACGTGCAGGCAGTGACGCTTGCTGAGGTTTTGAATGCAAACCCGTATTTGCTTATATATGAACGCATTGATGGTCCGCAAACCCAGGGCTATGCAGGCACGCCAGGCATCATTCCGTCGCTGACAAACCTACGCAACCTGGCCAGGCGGTCAACAAGCGTGCAGTCACCGGGTCAAGGCAGTTCAGGCCTACAGAACGAGACGCTGGATGCACTGGCGAGCCCGGTTTCGGAAAGCGGCGAGACATTGCCGGTAGTGAAACCCAGTGCTGAAATCAAACGGACCGAATCTAGCCCAGAAAACCTTTCGATTCAAGTGTGATACTCTCCCATAGAATGCAATTTTCAAGCTGATCACAATAATAATCATGGTGACTTTCTATTGTTATAGCATTTAAAAAAATCTATTGTGTCATGTCAACTTCTCAGTTACTTCCGCTAGGTAATGCTCTTGCAATGCATATTGTTGTCTGCTAGATACATAGGCTAATATCTGGGCTGTAGAGCTTATCGACAAGTGTATCGGATCGCGGATCTGGGTCATGATGAAGTCGGAAAAGGAGTTTGTCGGAACACTGCTTGGATTCGACGACTATGTTAGTATGTAGAAGAAGCCTCCCATATAAAGTTATGGCCGAGATACACATAAAACTAACATTTATTTAAGTAGATATGGTGCTAGAAAACGTCACAGAATAGTAAGTATAAAAATTCGAAAAAAAGGAGCTATATTGTACTTAATCTGACATGTTAGTGAGACTCGGGGCCAATCGACACAGGTCAACACGCTAAAGCAAATCCTACTCAATGGCAATAACATCTGTATGTTGGTTCCTGGCGGCGAAGGACCGGCTGTTTAGAGTTTATAATGTTACATGTCCAGCAATATACCACTGCGCACACGCGCCCGACGTTTCAACTAAATATATCTTGTTTGTTTTGAACGATACTTGGGCCATGTCGGTTGGCAGCATGGCACGTACTTGTCTCTGCAACGAGTTTAGCTTTTCAGTGTCGTATTCGCCATAAACCAAACTGACATGGGGTTGGTATGGAGACTGGCTAGCTACTGCCCAATGCTTGCGGGCAATGCTGTTAGCGTCAACCAGAGCCCCACATGTTTCCAAAAACAAGCAGTGGTGGAACTTGTGCCCTGTACTGGCATCCACGATATTGACTGGAAAATCAGTGAGCTTGTGCTCACGCAGCTTGCTGGCAAAACCAGCAACTTGATCCAAAGCCTCCTTATCGGTGTCAGCCCGGATGGGCGAAAAGAGCGTGAGATGAGGAGAGAACTGTGGTGCGCCTATTGATTGCGCAAATTGGTCGATGATGGATGAGATAAACGAAAAGGCAGTCGAGTCCTGCGATGGACACAGCCATAGCGAATATTTTTTACTCATAGCAAAAGAAATGGAGGGAAGCAAAAAAAAAAGGACTTACAAGATTTCATCTAAAAACGCTTCCAACTCATCTACAGATTGTGTAGATTTCTGCGGTTTAGGCGCTGCAGATGACGGTACAGGGGCTGTTGTTGCAGACAAATGCTGGGCCGAGACGGATGGCTTGGTGACCGGCGGCTGCTGTTTTGGGACTTCTGGCTTGGCACCAGCAAGCAGTGGAGCATCTTGCCTGGCTGCTGGCTTATTACTGCTGATTCCTGGAGCCAGATCAGCGGCATTCAGCTTGAAACTACTGATGCCTGGGGGGTTGGTTTGCCTTGCTGGCTTTTGCCGTGAACAAGGCGGTAAGCTAGTCCTTGTAGCATTGGCCAGTGTATTCAATATACCTTCTGGCACCACAGCACTATCGCTAGCGCCAATTAGTTTGCGCAGCGGTGTAGATGCCGCGACATCCACCAATCCATCCCAGTCGACATCAAGCAAACTATTCCATACCTTTTCATTGTATGTATCTAAATCAGCAAAGGCGGCTTCGTCTCGAAGCTGAAAGTATGCTGCAGACTGGTTGGAAGAAGCTCGTTGAGACTTTTCTTCCAAGTGTGCTAGAAACTCCCGAACATACTCGTCTTCTCGTGCTTCTGCGGCTTCGAGACTATCCAGGGGCGCGTCATCGCTCTCGCTTAGTTCATACCTCCACGAGTTGTCCTGTATTTTGCGGTGAGAATATTTGCCTTGATGCTGGCTGGCCTTTGGTTCGGCCTTCTCTGCTGTGGATGGAGGCTGCTCTGCTGCATTCTTTTTCTGTGCCGATTTATGAGCTGCCTGGTACCTGCGGCTGGCCTTTTGCTTGTACGGGTCTGGCCGCATTCCTGTTTATTCACAAAAGATAAGTTAATTTCTCAGAAAGACAAAAAAGCTTGTGCATTAAAGCAATTCCCTCTATATGCCATAGGACTTTTGGGAGCTAGATCACATGCAGATGTGGTTATTTTTGGCCCGTGAACATGGATACAAGCAGGCCAACAAGCAGAGCCAGCGTGGCTGCCGCACAGGCGCCGACCATAGAGCGCGACACAGGGAACTTGCCCTTGGTCATCAGAAACTGCGAGCGGAAATAGCGGTACAGCCCAATAAACACAAACAGCATTCCTAGAGCCACAAAGGATACTCCCAGGACCTTGCCCGCCAGCGGGTCTCTGGATGATTCGTCGGGGTTGCGCCCCAGATCCATGGACACCCGGTACAGCTGGCGAATGGCCACTCCAACCGTCACCATCGACAGCGACGTACGGATCCATGCCAAATACGTGCGTTCATTTGCTACAGAGCCATCAGATATGCAGATAAGCATTTTACGTCTGAGCGCTGTTGCAGATAGACTTACCAAGATGGTCCCGAGCAACGCTGCCCTTGTTTTCGAGCTTGAGCGATAAGTAGTCGACAACTCTGCCCATATTACCAGCAAAGATAGACAGAAGATAAAGGAAAAAGAAAGGGGAAGGCTCAATGCGCTTAGAAAGGAGCCAGCCACAATCTGCTATATTATACACGTCACGTGTAATCAGGGAATTTATTGAGGCTACAACTTGGTTGGAATGAGCTGGGAGACAGACTCGGCAGGAGCCCACATGTTCTTGCAGACCTCGTCAAGCACGCGCTGCGAATATGTGCCGTCGGGGGAAGCCGATGTGGCCGATGACGCCGGGTTGGCCGTGACCAGGTCGATCCAGAACTGGTCCTGCGCCAGACCCTCACGGACCGCTTGGTGGATAAAGGCCGCAGCCACCTGGGCCGAGGTCTCGCGAATGCGCTCGATACGCGGGTACAGCTCGCCGCGGGCAATCTCCTCGCTGTTGAGAGTGTTTGACAGCGATTTGGACACGGCAAAGATGAGCGAGTCGGTGATACGCGTGGGCTTGGCCAGCTTGGCGCCCAAGCCGATCGGCGGGAACACATACATGTTGTTGCCCTGGCCAGGAACCCGTACCTCGCCGGACTCCGGGATGGTGTATTCTGGGAATGCGGTGCCGGAAGCAAACAGCACCCGGTTGTTGGTAAACCGCATAGCCTCCTCGAACGTGCACTCGGCCTTAGTCTTGGGGTTGGACAGTGGGAAGATGATCGGGCGCGAGTCCTGGTTGATCTCGTTCATACGGGTCAGGACATGCTCGTTAAACGCCTTGTAGATGGTCGACAGGCCAATGAGAGCGGTGGGCTTGACATACTCCAGGGCCTCGTCCAGGTTCTTGCACTGCGTATCGCCATTGTCGTGGCGGGCAAAGTACACCTTGTGGTCTGCCAGGGTATCGCCGCGGTTGGCAGTGATGACGCCACGCGAGTCAACAAACCAGAACATGGCCTTGGCCTGCTCCTCAGGGATCTTGTGCTCAATGACAAGGTAGTCGACCAGCTGCTTGGCTACGCCGACACCGGCAGAACCAGCGCCCACAAACAGAATGCGGTGGTCCTTGGCCGGAATGCCTGCCAGCTTGATTGCCGAGATAAAGCCGGCCAGGATAACCGAGCCGGTGCCCTGGATGTCGTCGTTGAAGCACAGGATGCGGTCACGCCACTGATCCAGCAGTCCAAACGCGTGCGGCGTGTTAAAGTCCTCAAACTGGATAAAGATCCCAGGGAACGCCTTGGTCAGCCCATTCAGGACCTTCTCGGTGGCAGCGTAAAACTACACGTGGCAGAAAAAAAGGCAAATTAACAAACAGAGTTCTGAGTGTTCCTCAAAGGGGCTGTGACTAACATATGCATTACTCCAGGATCGGCAGGAAGGGGCATATCGGAATCGGCAGAAAGGGGTGCCCCTTTTCCGATTCTGTGGCGCGTTGGGACAGCGCGGGTCACCGAAATTCTCCGACGCACAGACCAAGGCCCGATGGCTGTGTCAAACAATGTTTCATAAACTTACCTCAGCGTCTTCAGGGCGCTTCTGGCGGATGCCCAGGTACAGCGGGTCCTCCAGGTACTTGGGGTTGTCGGTGCCAAAGTCGAGCACAATTGGCAGGCAGCGGCGCGGGTCCAGGCCAGCAGCTGCCACGTACAGCTGCAGCTTGCCGACCGGAATGCCCATGCCGTTCATGCCCAGGTCGCCCAGGCCCAGAATGCGCGAGCCGTCGGTGATGACGGTGGTCTCGGGCTCAGAGCCCTCGGGGATCGAGGCGCGGTAGTTCTGGATGATCTCGTCGATGTTGTCGACCTCGTTTAGGGGAATGTACAGGCCGTCGACAGAGTTGGGCGGGGCCAGGAACGGGTAGATGTGAGAGAATTCCTGGCAGGCCTGGCCGACGGTGGGCGTGTAGATGATAGGCGCAATCTCCTTGAGGTTGCCCAGCACCAGGCGGTAGAACAGATTGAGATTGGTGTTCCGGAGCCACGACAAAAAGATGTACTTTTCCAGGTCAGTGCCCTTGTTGCGCAGCTGCTCGTAGGCGCGGGCCTCCTGGGCGGAAAAGTCTTCGACGGCAGAGGGCACCAGGCCCTTGAGATGCAGGGCGGTGCGCGCCTCGTATGGCAGAGCAGTGCCGACATTCAGCGGCTTCTTGACCGGCGTGGATGCCGGGCTGGCGGTCTTGATAGCGGGAGCCATGGTGTGCTGTGTCTAAAATACACGGGTTGAAAAGAGAAAGAATTAGCGCTTTTTTCCTTTCAAGCAAAAGCGGGCCGGGGTGCTTTTATAGCTGGCCTCTTTGGCGGCGAATTTAGCCAAGGGCCGTTCTCCCCCGCCCCTCCGCATGTGCGTTGTTCCTCCCCTCACAATACAGCAGGGCCAAATATTAGCGCCAAGTCAAAAAAGGTGCCTTTGCGCGGGGATTAACGCTTCGGAGCAATAGCACGGACGGTTCTTCAGGATCAACGGCCCGCACTGCTCCAAGCGCCTGCTTTTGCGCCTTCGGCTTCCGCCCTATAAGGGGGCATGCAGAATTGGCCATGTGCCTTGCTGAATCCCATGGCCTCTGCGGGCTCTGGCCTCTGCGTCCCCGCGCTGCTTGCCCGCACTTTAGCCAGCCAATAGAAAGCGCATCGGAGCCGCCCGGAACAGGAGAATTTGTGTAGCATATTTGGGCTTACCTGATCGCGCTGGCTGCGCCTATGCGACGCTGCCGCCGATGCCTGCCGGAGCGGTACGTGGCGGTATGTGTGCGCGTACAGCCAGCTGTGCATGCGGGCTGTTTTGATCTGCCGTCCGAGCATCGTGAGCTGTGTAGCTGTGTAGAATCCGCCAGCAAACTAAAGCGAAAGAAAGAAGAAAAGCCAGGTGCAGGTTGTGCCACTTGTGGCCATGCAAATATGAGTCAAATCAAACACGGTGGGGGCATTGATTCTGCGTGTGCTCCCTCAGCCTGCAGGCTGCTGTGCCCCCTTGGGCATATAAATCTCCTCGATCACAAAATACATTCACCGAATTAAGCTGCTAGTGTGCGCAAAAACTATAATCGCCGCGGGAATTAAAAGTCCCCGCACCGGAGGCCAGGCGTATGCAGCCGGTTACATGACGATGCCGGGCTCGCAGACGTTGGAGCTGATGGACTTGTGCGGCAGCACCGAGGCGCCGTTGACGTAGACCTCGTCCAGCACGTGGACGTCGTCGCCCAGCACGGTGACCCCGTCCAGGCGCGACCAGCGGCCCACGCTCGAGTGCCAGCCCACAATGCTGTTTTTGACCCAGGCGTAGTCCTTGATGTGGGCGTCCTCCATCAGCACGCAGCGCTGCAGGCACACGCCGTTGCCGACCACCACGCCGGGGCCGATGGTGACGTTGGGGCCGATCTTGCAGCCCTGGCCGATCTTGGCCGTGGGGTGCACCAGCACGTTGCCGCCGCACACAAACTCGTCCGAAGCCGCCAGCTGCTCGGGGCTGCGCTTGGCCAATGACGACAGGTACAGGCACGTGCCTGTCAGGAAGTCCTTGGGCTGGCCAATGTCCATCCAGAAGCCCTCGAGGTCGAACGTGTGCAGCTGGCGGTCCGACGCCATGCGCGGGAAGATCTCCTTCTCGATCGACGTGGGCCGCGGCTCGATGCGGTCCAGGATGCTGGGGCTGAACATGTAGATGCCCGCGTTGATCCGGTTGCCCACAAACTCTACCGGCTTCTCCACGAACCGGTCGATCTGCGTGCTGCCCGCCCGCATCACGATCACGCCGTACTTTGACGGCTCCTCCACCTTGGTCGCCAGAATCGTGCCCTCGTTGCCGTGCGCCAGGTGGAAGTCGCGCATGCTCTCAAACGGGTACTCGCACGTCACGTCTGCGTTCAGCACAAAGAATGGCGACTCGTCCTTGCCCAGGATGCTGCGCGCAAGCGCCAGCGGCCCCGCTACACCGCGCCCTTTTTTAGTCTGCTGTGTCTTTCCTGCATAAGCGGCCGTACTTACCTGTGCCCAGCGGCTCCTCCTCCACCGAAAACGTAATGCTGATGCCAAACTTCTCCTCGTACTTTTTAAGCACGGCCACCATCACCTCCGGCTTGTAGTTGACTGCAAGCACGATGTCTGTAACGCCTGCCTACAGCTCCGCCATGCATGTCTGTTATTAATGCCCTTTGTCCCCGAATTCCAAATAATGCCTGCACGTGCTCTCTGTGAACGCCTGTATGGACTGGTGTGCTTTTGCCAAGGCAAAAACTCCAAAACAACTGTATCCAAAACCTCCCAGCATGCTGCAGATCCCATTTGGGCCCGCATGCTCCTGTTTGCCCATGTCTTGGCTTGCACCTCCCAGTCCAAAGTGCCGGTCTGCAACACCTCTTCTCTGAACAGTGCAGCGGCCACCCAAAAAGCACCCACTTGCACGCCCCCCCCCGGCAATACCAAACAGAGAGCACGCCGCCTGGCATGCGAGATTGCAATTTCAAATAAAACTCACCTTGACTAGTGCTTCGATTTGATGCAGAATAATGGGCTTGTTGGCAAAGTCTACCAGGGGCTTTGGCACCGACAGCGTCAGTGGGCGCAGGCGAGTGCCAAAGCCGCCGACAAGAATAAGTGCCTTCATCTTAACGTGTATGTTGCGTGCTAATACGTGTGTGGGTGTGTGTAGAAAGTTTAAGGAAGGTGCGAAAGAAAGATAAAAAAGAGGGGTGTTTATAACAAAGAACGCATAATGCAAAGTGTGTTATTTATACTACCCTGTTTGTCTGTGTGGAGACACTTTGAAAATCCAACGCCGTTGCTGCTGCTGCAAAGCGTGTTGTTCCGTTATTGGCTCCGTCCCCACGCTTTTGTGGCCTGCTCAGACAAACTCGCTTCTGTGTTTCCCCAAATAACACAACATCATTTGCTGCTCTCAGTTACTCAAAATAGCCTGGTTTCACAGACCGCATCCCCCCAGTCTCACTCGTAATCTCGCTCAATCCCTTCCATGCCTCCTGCCGACAACATGTCCAGCTCCTCTGCGCTGAGCACCACGTCACCAGCATCGTCGCTGCCCTCGCCGGCTGCAAACTGCCCTTTCCCGCCTAGCGCTGGGCTTTCCTCGGCTGCTGCCATCGACTGTGCCATCAGCTTCTGAAAGTGCCTGCGCTGCTGAATGCCGTCCGACACCGAATCCATGCGCTGCAGCGCAAACGGGCACTGTCTCCAGTCAATGCGTCCGCCATCCCCGTGCCCGTGCCACGACACGCTCTTATCGCGCATGCTCGATGCATCGCTCGGGTTGTATGAGCTACAGCGTGCCTCGGAAATGCCATAGTGCGACTTGAGAAACTCTCGCAGGACAAACAGGATGCCCATGCACGCACTGGCTCTTGTTGCCTGCCACCACTGCGCAGACTTGTTCTGGCCATTGTCGCTGTTCTCGGCGTCAATCTGCTGAGACAGGTTCAGCCCGCTGCTAGCAATTACCGAACTAATCTGGTATATTACATGAAGCACCTCGTCCAAGTACTTGAACTCCAGCGCAGACAGATTCTCGGCCACAAACCGCACAAACGGAACATCGGTGCTGCTGATATCCGCATAAGCCGCCGTTCCTGAATCAAAATCACACGCCTTTACAAGCAGCGTCAGCAATTCGTTGCGCCGCGTGCGCCGCGTGCGAGAGA
Organism: Coemansia sp. RSA 1250; assembly: GCA_027578955.1. Classification (NCBI taxonomy): domain Eukaryota; kingdom Fungi; phylum Kickxellomycota; class Kickxellomycetes; order Kickxellales; family Kickxellaceae; genus Coemansia; species Coemansia sp. RSA 1250. Next base: position 51,127 of record JANBTS010000018.1, on the reverse strand, counting down.
GCGAGTATAGAAACTGCAAACGGGCGGCAGGCCTATCCAGGCGCTCACGCACATCAATGTGCTCGTCGTACCCCGTAACTTTTTCTGGATGTTCATGCACCAGCAGCTGGTACTCGTACGCTCTACGCACCCCCTCAAGATCGCGTGAATGGATAAACGACGCATGTTTGAAACTCAGCTCTTGATGCAGCTTTAGCGACTTGCTGCGGATATAAGAGTCATTGCTAGTGCACAGGGCAATTAGGGCGGGCATGCACTTTAGCGGATGTGCCAGTCCTTGCTCGACCACCAACGCAATTACCTCAAACCCCGCAGCTCGCAGCGCAGCGACATTGGCCACAAATATCGCGTCAATTATACGATCAAGATACGTCTGCATAAGCGATGCACCAACCCCTGCTTCACTCATATTCCCACTATTCCCAACTAGCGCCTTAGCGTCGATTTTGCGCCCCAGCGTGCGATCTTCCCGCTCGCGTTCCGCCATTTGTTTTGCATCGGTGCGCAGGAACTCTAAAAAGTTGCGCAGCACTTGCAGCTTCTGGCTGGCGCTGTCACCAGCAAATGCCTGGTCCATTACCTTGCGAGACTGTGGCTCCACTGCCAGGCGCGGTCGCTTAATATGCAGCTGTCCCAGCATCTGGATCGCCGCCAGCTGTACAGGAGCTGGCCGCTGAGGCGAAGCATAAAACAGCAATAGCTCGTGAAGTAAATCCTCCATGCTCCCCTTTGCAAGCTGGTTTAGCTCTTTGAAGGCATTCATTTGCTGCTCGCGATGCTGATCAAAGTCAAAGTAGCGGCATGTTAGCCCGGCAAGGATAATAAACCGCATCACGTTTTTGTGCGATAGCACACCTTGTCCGTTGCTGCTAAGCACACGCTGTTCGCGGTACAGCTGCAGCACGCACGAGCGGAACAGCCGAATCAGCTTGGCATAGTTTCGGGTAAGCTTATCTATCAGCGTGCACAGACATGGAACCGCAATCGCAAGTATGTTTTGCGGGCTGGACGACAGCATTTTTATCAAGTCGTCCTCAACCGACCGGAGAAATGACGCGCTTGGGTGAGGGATTGTAAGCAGTGTGTTGTTGAATATAGTCAGTGTGTCTGCTAACATGCCGTCTTCGGTCGAGCTATCCTGCTGCAAGTATGTGCTCAAAGATTCAGCATGCAGCCCTACTGCCTCAGGAGCAATGCCGCTTAGCGTGGATATAAACCGCAAGCACATGGCAGCCGAAAACTCTTCATTTTTCTCGTCGCTCTCGTTGTCTCCGTCTTCAGCTCGCAGCAAAAGCTCAAATAGCGCATCAATAACGCACCGAATCACAAACAATGCCTCGTCGGTTTCTGGCCTGGAGCTACCAGTAGACACATGTTCAAAGAGCTTGGCCATTAAATCCACTAAATCATAGCTCTTTGCCGTATCCACAACTCCAATCATTACACGCACTCGCTTGAGCATACTCTTTTGTGCTTCGGGCGAAAGCGTATTAAACACATTGCGGCGTGTATCTGTGACTGCATCTTCGTCGTCATTGTCGACGTCATCTTTAGAGTATCGGCTATACGAAAACCACAGATCCTGCAGCATTTTAAATGCAAGCTCGCGAATGGTACGCTCGTCGTCGTTGGTGCGCTGCAAAAGGCGAACACCAATATCGACCAGTTGTTCTATATTCTCTGAAGACGCGTAAATGTCCGCCAAAATCCGCATTACTCGCCGCCGAACGCTCGGTCCCTTATCCAGCACGCGCACGCTAATAAACTCGTAGTACTGGTCGGTCAGCTCTCGATTGTGCGAGATATGCTTCCCAATAAGGTCGATAGCTGCTTCACGAACTTGAGGCGAGCTATCTTGCAAGCGGTGGTTAATCGCATACTTGACTTTGTTTTGGTACAGAATCGAAGGCTGGTGCAGCGCAATCTGATTTAGCGCTCGCAGTGCTTTGGATCGCAGCGATACCTGACTGGCACCCAGTGCTAAAGTAACCCGAGTTAGAAGCATATCAAAGCTTCCGTACAGTGGTTGCAATGTGAGGGTTGCTTTGGCAGCCTCAGATGCGCTGACAAACGATGAATTGCCTGCCATGGCTTTGGTTGACCGGTGTGCAATTGCTGCATAAGCTTTTAGACATTCTTCAATAGCTTTGCGCTTTTGAGCATCAAATATACCCTTATCGCTTCTGCAGTCCGACATCTGGTCTTCCGATGGAGAATCCTCATCATCGCTCGAGCCAATGTCGCTGGTGCTGCTGCTATCATCGCTGTCTTCAGCAGACTCTGCTTTACTTCCTTTAATAAGCGCTGTAAGAAGCATAGATGCCCAGTTACCTATATATAGCGGAATTGCACCTGACGATTCACCACCGATTGCCTTGGACTGCAGATACTCCAGAAGTGTAGCGGTAGATTTCTGAAACCGCTCAATTGATTCCAGCGACGACAGAGGCGTAATCAAACTTAGAGAGCACGCGTTACTGGACGATAAGGCTATATGTGATGCTATTTGAGCGGCACTTTCCAGCGCCATATTCTTGAGCAGAATGTCATGCTTGTCGTCGTCCAAGATATCCACTACATGAAGCGAATAGATGCGCACCACAAGCTCGGCAGCTGGCCATTGCGGATGGCCAAGCAGAACAATGCAATCGTCTATAAGCAGCTCAAGCAGCGCACGATACTCGGCCTCGTTGGACTTGCTTTCGCGCTTTGCACACCGACTGATTATATAGCGAATGGCAAAATCGGCACTTGAAGACACCATCGAAACGGCCTTCTTATGGCGCTGCAGTAAAATGCGATATTCCTTGACTGGCAGCGTACCACCCTCAAATCCAGCAGTGAGGTCTTCGGGAGACTGTGCGGTTGCTTGTAGCAGCTGCAACAGCAGTACGGTAATAAACTGTACCGATTTACCTCCAGCAATCCGGTGAACAGTTTGCGCGCGCTTTTGGGCTGGAAGCTTGATCAGCGATGCCAGTATCTCTTCTAGAATCCATGTGCGCTGGTCCGTGCGCAGTTCAAACACATTGCGCAGCAGCGCTTGTGATGAACGTCTAATTGATTCAAATAAATTAGACATGACCCCGTTGCCTATTAGCGAGCTAGAACAAAACATCACGCTAATTGTTGCATAAAGCAGAGGAATGATATCCAGCGAATTTAGAGCTGGAATGGCAGCCACAGCTCTAACTCCCGCCAAGGTGGTTGCGAAAAGCGTCTGCAGCTGGGTGGATTTGTTTGCGTCAAATATGACCCGAGCAAGCTCACTGCCCGCATCCATATCCAGAACCGGTACAATGCAGTCAAGCAACGCTTCTTTCATAAAAGCCACAGCGTCATGAAGCAGATCACCCATAGAGCACACATGCATCCCTTTGCTTGAAGCTACCAAGCCGAACACAAGCACTGCAACTTCCAGACCCAGGTATGTTCTCTCCATTGAACATTCCAGCTGCTTGCAAAAGGTAGCAGCCAGCTCGGTCCCACGGTCAATTAGCATGCCATCTCTTAGCATAGCTGCCAACGACGCATCTTTGGCCGACTGAATAGTTGAAGTAAGCAGGCCAATTAGCCGACCAAGCTTGTCACTAGACATGTTTTGAGATAGGTGCTCTGCTGAGCATGATTTCATAAGGGCACCCACACGACGCACTGTATGCTTGCGAAGGACTACTGTGGATGTTCCATCAATATCAGATACCCGCTGAAGCAGCGACAGCTTGGAAAGATCATCCTCTTCGGCAAGCAATTCTGACAGGAAATCGTCTAGGAGTTCTATGGATCGCTTGGGATCAGAAGCGCTGCTAGCATTCTTGATAGGTTTGGGCTCTGTTGTTATCGACAAGTCGTTAATGTCGCTGTCAAGCATCGTTTCCATTGCATCTACGCTATCAGGCTTGGAACAAGTACGTTGGGCTTTTGCATTGGTAGGTAGGACGTCGTTGTCAGCCAGTTGCCGTTTCATTGTTTGCTGTTTAGTATTTGTATCTGCTGAATTTAGAGTGTTTGTTGCGGAGGTATCTACAGAAGCAGTAACAGTCTATAAGCGCATATATCCACACAGCATATATTGCATATAGCCTCGGCAAGTAAATGTGCTTAATTACCTTTATCGTGAGCCTCCTTTGACTCTGCCTTGACCGACTGACTAATGTAAGAGCGTAGCATCTCATAGCCAGCAGATGCAGAAGCAGGCTGTTGTGGAATACCTATGCAAATGTAAAAAAATTTTGAGATAGTGGTTCTGCAGCCAATATACAAACTAACTCACCTTTGGGCGGCAAAGCCAGAGACGGGTGCTGCTGTGCAAGTGCTGTAATAGGGTCTACCGTTTCCAGGTCTGCAGAACCTGCTATAGGCAGCGTGGGTTTGTGGTCTGCTTTAAGATTGCTACATACAGTGCATATTCAGTACGCTGTTGACTTGTGCTGTAAGTATGTCTTACATTCTCTGAATTTCGTCGCTGTTTAATATGTCGTGAACCAGCCCCCGCATGCCGACCAGCACCGGGTTGTTGTCGCTGGATAACGACAGCTGTGCAAAGTCGTGCTTCAGGTCCATTTCTATGGTGCTCTCGTATGGCGTTTGCACGTCAATATCCAGCGATATGGCGCTGTTGACTGGCCAATATCGCAGACATGCCTGTGTCTCGGCAGGAACGTTGGTGTCGATAGGCTTCATGGAAAGTTTCAAACGGATAGAAAGGCTAATCCAAAGAATAGGCGCGCATGATCAGTTCAAGCCATTGAAAACACAAACTATGGGGCTTTTGCGCAGCAAATAAACTTCGGCAAATGCAGCTTGCACATAGCCCATAGGCCTTGGATGGCAAATTCTATTCTCCACAGAATAGGCAAAGAATGCCAGTAACAGCATAGCATTTATAGCATAATACACCTTCTCCCCGCGCGAAATAACTTTGCTCAAGCAAACATGCCAGCCCTCGTTTGTTAATTATCTTTTGCATATTTGTAAACGCCAATGTTTTTTATTCAAAACATATATGTGCTTGCAACTGCTGCCTTGGCGTGCCTAGGCGTGTCGGAAGCAGCATCAGCAGCTGGACATCCTAGCACGCTTCCACATTCTTTGTTACCAAAGGCGCAACATAAAGCGACAAGCCACGGTGCATCCGCTATAGCACACACAACAGCGCCGAAAGCACTTCAAAGGAATGTGCATAGCTCCAAGCAACTGCGTGCTACAGCGCGAGCTGATGTTGATCTGGAGAACAGCGATACTGAAGACAAGCTAGACTCCACAGTCGACGAAATCTCTGCAGGTACATCTAGTAAGGACGGTCCTGGCTCCACAACTACTGAAGATGAATTAAGCGATGATTCAGCATCGATGGATGATCTGGACTTGTCAACTATGGATGACAAAACCACCGCCACCACTGCCACGCACAATGAGAAGGCGCATAAAAGTGCTAGTTTAAAGCACAAGAGTAGTAGTGAAAATTCTGATATTGATGCAATGGAAACGCCAAGCATTCCAGCTATCCACAAACCGCAAACTATTACAATTCAGTTGGCATCGTCACAGGCCAATATCAATGACAGCAGCTCATCACCGCCAGGAAATCGAGGATTTCAGAGCTACTATGGCGAAATAGAAATGGGAACTCCACCACAACGCTTCCGTGTAGTGTTTGATACGGGCAGCTCAGACTTTTGGATTCCATCGATAGAATGCGATTCGGCCGCATGCGAGACCCATTCACGGTTTAGCCATAGCAACTCAAGCTCATATAAAACATCCCATGTGCCATTCTCGCTCAACTATGGCAGCGGCGGGCTTATTGGACAAGTAGGTGCCGACAAGCTGCACATTGGCAATGTCACGGTGGAAGATGTGCATGTGGGACTGGCAACACATATGAGCCGGTTCTTCCGCACAGCCCGATTTGACGGAGTGTTTGGGTTAGGATTTCCCGGACTATCGCGCATCCAGTCGCAGACGCCGCTATATGCGATGGTACAGGCAGGGCTTCTCGAAAAGCCAATATTTTCGTTTTGGGTTCGCGAGGGTCATGGTGGGAAACATGCTGGCGGCGAAGTGGTTTTGGGCGGAGTCAACTCCCAGCGATTTGAAGGCGACGGACGGGTACTGCCGATTGTGCGCAAAATGTACTGGGAAGTCGAGCTCAACGGGCTGCTAATCAACAACTACCCAGTGCCCAGCATTTCTAGTCAGACCGCCATCATTGACACAGGCACATCGCTGATTGTGCTGCCAGCCATTGATGCCGACGTCGTCAACCAGGCACTTGGCGCAGTTCCCTTATATGACGAGTACGGGCTTTATGCAATTGACTGCCACAAGTCCAACAAGCCGCCGGTAAAGTTTGTGTTTGCCGGCGAGGAGTTTGCCATTCATCCCACGCACTATATTTTGCCAGTTGGTCCTGGCCGCTGTGTATCGGCATTCGCTGCCAGCACCAGCCCAGAATTAAGCCGCTGGGTCATTGGAAATTCGTTTTTGCGTGCCTGGCACACCACATTTGACGTGGAAAACTTTGAAATCAAGCTAGCCAAGGCAGTACAGCCCGATGGACCTGTTGAATCTGCTTCTGCTGCTGCAAGTGACAACGCATCAAATACGATGGGACTCAACAGTCAGCTAGAACGCATAGTCGAGGCACTGGCTACTGCACATTTGACCAAAACATCAAGCACATCATCAAGCGCCAAACCGACCAAGCACTCTGTGCCAAAGCACACTACATCTAGCAATACGCCTACTCCAACCAGCAACCCCATTCATCATCATTCTAATATTTAAGCTATCTAATACAAAATATTAATTTACAATGCTTGGTACTCCGCACGCGTCCACCACTGGCGCACCCAATAGCCTGACACGCCCAAAAGACCCGAACCCATACCGATGCCTGTCAGCCATACCGCTGCGTTCCATGCAATGCGCTTCCATCCACCTGGGCCTTGCGTGGCATCTGGCGGCAGGCGCAAAAGTGTATCGAGCTCAAACACTGCGCCGGACCGTGCAATGCCGGAGCGCACCACAGTAGCAACCGACACAAACGGGACACCGCCGGGTGCTTGATAAAACGGCGCGCCTTCCAGCTGCAGCAAAAATCGATCACTGGCAAACTCATGAGCACGCAATGCCACGTCATCAAGGAGAGTTGGGTAAGACTTGCGATCAGACAGCTCCAGCTTTTTTGCCGGAAGCCGCTCAGCCGCTGTCTGTGCATCTGAATCCATAATGGGAATCACATGCAAGCGCACTAAGCGGTCTAGATGGTGCAGGATATCGGCCGTGGTCGAGTTGCGCCACGGGTTCTTCTCGTCATCAAAGCCAATTGTGTCTTCGTGATCGCGTCGCATTAGCTCGCGGTACGCTGCATTCTCGCGCCACGACTTGTCTGACGGCACAAGCAACGAGTAACCCACAACGCTGCTCTTGTCCTCGTCCTCGTCCTTGTTGCTGCTACTGCGCATAATTTGCGCTGTGTTCTGGGGGTCCTCGAGAACGTAAGTCAGATTGAAGCGCTCCAACAAATCAGTGAATATATGTGCGCGCATTCCGCGCAGCAGCTTTGCCGATGTGATCTCCACATTTACAGGCAGAATAAGCCCACCTTCCAGAATATGAGCAACTCCAGTTTGCAGAAGCATATCGGGCTCGGATATTTTCAGACTGTTGGAGTCTGATATGCTGGATAGCCGGCTAGCCACATCGCTGCGCATGCTTGGGCGGATACGTACTGGCGGCCGTTCACTCTGGCTGACAGAAACAAAAATGCCATGCGGCGTCCGATACAAGCCTACCTCGTTTCCGTTGAGTGTCTTGACCACTAGTGTATCAGCAGTGTTGTCGGTGTGCAGGGGAATTTCGTCGCTGTACACCGGCCGCGTCAATATGTGTGCCTTGATCAAGCGGCTCAGATCTGTGCGCGCGTCAATATCGCCGGGCAGACTGAGGTACGACCATACCAAGCCCAGTGACGTAAACGCACTGGCTACTGGTGCCAACACGGTGACGCCAGCTTCACTCTGGATTTCGTCAACTGTGTTTGCTGCACCCATTGCAGCTACAAACAGCGACAGATCTAGATTCTGAATCAGCGCATTGATCAGGCGCGGAGGCGGGGGCATGGGGGAAGAAAGCAGGTAAATCGTTGTGTTGCCGATCACTTCTGGCTCAGGCAGAATATTGTCTGCTCCATTAAATGACACGTGCTTCGCAAGTGCTCCATGTGTCCGATCAACCTGCGCTTTGACCACTTGCGGTCGTCCATCCGTCCACTTGCCTGCCAGTTTGGTGCGCAGAAGCGGCGTCTGCAACAGCTCCTCCAAGCTATACTGCCCGTCAACAATGTGGTACTGTGACCACTCGCGCTGCCGCTCACGTGGAGAGCTACCCGAAACTCCAGCTTCTTCGTCGTTGTCGTCGCCCAGGTCGTAGCCAAAGGCCTCGCTCATCGCATGGTTGGTCGGCGCTAGCAGTGTCACTTTGCGGTCAGGGCGCGTGCCATCAATGTAGCTGCCCAGACCAGTCTCTTTGATAAGCTTTACAAACGCAGTTGCGTTAAGTCCTATCAGAGCCTTTTGCGGATTGAAGGACAGACTCTCTGGCCGCTGTATCTGCTCGACGCCATGAACGATACCTGTAGTTGCACCCACAGCAAAGGAAAATAGTTTTAAAACACGCATAACAGGAAATAAAAGAGAATTAGCAGAGAGAGAAAAAAAGAGAGAATTTGTCTGTGCACAATTACACGTGATGCTGCTTTTGCCAGCTGAGGAACTTACCATTACGAGCAATGATGTCGATGCGGCCCAGCGGCTGCCCATCAATGCGCCCAGTTAGCTCATTTCCGCGCTTTTCCACGACTACTGTGAAATTGGCATTCTTGTCAAGACTGGGGACTACAACAGCGGTGCAATCAGTATATCTGAATTCTCAGGACCACCATACATCATCATTGTAGCTCTGACTTACCTGAATGTGAGCCCTCCCCCAAGCGTGCAATGCTGAATGGAGTCTCGGACACAAACCGGCTTGCAAGCGCCCGAGAATCAGCGATGACCATGCGCCGGAGCTCATCATCATCAGCCGCAAACTTCGGCCCGTTAAGCAAATACGAGCGCTCAGAAAAGCTGAACTGGCTGCGAAATGCGTGGTTGCTAAATGCCCACAGCGTGTGCATCCCTCCTGAGCTGCTTGTAGACTCGTCAAGTAGGTCAGACAGCCCTGCCGCTGACAGGAGACTTTCCACTGCCGTATACCCGTCTGTCTGCTCAGCAGTCTCGTCTGTCGCTTCCATGCGGTTCAGCACTTGTCGAATAGTTGGCGGTATTTCAAGCAGCCCATCTAGCATGTACACATTGCCTGCTGCGCACGTATACCTTTGCGCCAGCACTGTAACCTCGTTGAGAAGCACGTTGCCGCTGGGCTGCACTTGTGTTTTGAGCATTACTCCAAACTGATGCTCGGGTAGTGGTTCTTCAGAACCGTCATGCATCGCCGGCTTGTCCTCAATGCCAGGATGACTCAATGACTCCCAGACCATAGTCCCCCTTCCAAGCTCCAGCGGCTCTATTGCGCCGTCCACGACTGCATGGTACCAGGTCTGGCTTTCTGAAATGCCACGATAGGCGTTGTCGCTGACAAACGATACGTCTTTTCCATGCTCTTTGCGGTACTTTTGTATAGCCGAGTTTGTTGGTACAAATAGCGTGGCATTGCGCAGGCGATTGAGCGGAATTACCAAGCGAAGGCGCTGAACTGTATGCAGAAATTCGCTAAAACGTTCGCTGGAAGACAGCAGGTCTATAAATGTGATCAGTGGTCGACCGGGGCTGCTGTCTGGGCTATGTGTCGCTGTGTCCTTTGCTGCTGCGAGTGCCAGGCTGCAAATACTCAGCAGCACAAGCACTACTATAAATTCTTTTAAGCGCCGCATTGCGTGTCGAAATGCACTTTGTATAGAAAAAGAGTGGGATTTTCAGTAAGGTCACCTTTCCCCTGCGTATAACGCGATTATCGAATCAAAAGGGAGGGACAATTTTTTCTCTCCTATACTGCTGGTGGAGACGTTTATTATTCTGCAATTTTGTTTTTCTTATTCATCTCCGTCTGGGATTGACCCCTCGCCTAAATGTCGCAGCCAAAGAAGAATGTTGCGTACTTTTACGATCGTATGTATTGCACCACTTCAATTAGAATTTCACTGCTGCAACATGGTCAGACAGGTTTGAGCAAGCACCACTGTCTGTGCGCGTGTTTGCTATTGTGGCACATACTAATTCGCTTGTTTGTTCTGTAGCCGATGTGGGAAACTTCCACTACGGGCCTGGCCACCCAATGAAGCCGCACCGCATTCGCATGACACACAACCTGGTTATGAGCTATGAGCTGTATAAAAAGATGTCAATATACCGTGCCGCCCCCGCCACTTGCCAGGAAATGACCCAGTTTCACTCTGACGACTATGTGGATTTCTTGCATCGTGTGACTCCCGAAAACGCATCCCAGTTTCAGCGTGAGCTAGCAAAATACAACTTTGAAGAAGACTGTCCAGTATTTGACGGCATGTTTGATCTCTTTTCGCTGTCGGCTGGCAGTTCAATGGAAGGTGCAGCCAGGCTGAACCGTGGTCTGTCAGATATCTGCATCAATTGGTCAGGCGGCCTTCACCATGCCAAAAAATGCGAGGCTTCAGGCTTCTGTTATATCAATGATATTGTCTTGGCCATTTTGGAGCTGCTACGGCATCATCAGCGCGTTTTGTACATCGATATTGACGTTCACCATGGCGATGGCGTTGAGGAAGCGTTCTACACAACTGATCGGGTGATGACATGCTCATTCCACAAATACGGCGAGTTTTTCCCTGGAACAGGCGATTTGCGGGATATCGGCGAAGCCAAAGGCAAGCATTATGCTGTAAACTTCCCGTTGCGTGACGGGATTGACGATATTAGCTATCAGTCCGTGTTCAAGCCTGTGATCGAGGGGATTATGGAGTGGTACCAGCCCAATGCGGTTGTTTTGCAATGCGGAACAGACTCTCTTGCTGGAGATAAGCTTGGCTGCTTCAATCTGAGTATGGATGGTCATGCCGAATGCGTGCGCTTTGTCAAAGGATTTAACTTGCCTACGCTTGTTCTTGGCGGTGGCGGCTACACCATTCGCAATGTCAGCCGTGTGTGGGCTTACGAGACGGGTATTCTGGTGGGAACAGAAATGGACCGCAAGTTGCCAATGAATGACTATATGGACTACTATGCGCCTGAATATACGCTGGATGTCCCTGCATACAATGTTGATAACAGCAATAGTTTTGAATACCTGGACCGCATAAAGAACCAGGTGTTGCAAAATATCAAACGGACCACCTTTGCCCCTAGCGTACAGATGCAAGATGTGCCTCGAGACAGCGATCGCGACAATATGGACGAGGACTCTTTAGATCCCGATGAGCGGATGCCAGAGCCCATGCGTGACCAGCACATTGTTCCAGATGCTGAAATGTACGAGGCAGACTCGATAGGCCTTCAAGACATGACCAAGGATGGCACCAGGCTAGTCAATGAGGAAACAAACGATGAGAAGCCTCAAGCTAAGGACGTGGAAATGAAAAATCCCGATTCAGATACGGCAGCAGCAATGGATATTGATGAGGATGATGATGCAGTGCCTAGTGCTGCAGCTCCGCCTGCAGAGTCGACAGACGCTCAAATGGAATTGGTAGCAGACACTTCGGTCCCACAGCTGAACACAGCGCCCGATAGCTCTGGTGTTGTCGCCAAAGAAGCCGAAGCTGGAACAGATATAGCTACAAATGAGGGATCCGGGCTTGTAGCCGAATTGCCGATATCGGAAGGTGTAAACGTGACTGCCAAGCCCGCTTTGGAAACGCCTTCAACCGAAGCTGTATCGAAAATTCCAGACGAGTTGCCATTAAAGGACGATGCTGACAAAGAACCCATGGATTTGGATGTAGCGGATTCTCGCAAGAACTTGCCATCTGTGGGTAAAGCTGAAGCAGAGTCTGCCAGTCCGAGCTCTGGCGAATTAGCAAGTGCTTCTGGCGCCGCAAATGACCTGGAGAAGCTGACAGAGCAGGCTACGCTGGCCTCAGATGCAGCAGCAGCAGCAGCAGCAGCAGCAGCAGAAAAACGACAGGCGCCTATACAGCCAGCTGTGAAGGCATTGGCTGAGAAGGAGGAGGGCGAGGCAACCGAAGACGATGAAGACGATGAAGACGGCGAGATCAGAGACTCGTCGTAGCCTAGCTTTTCTGAGTTTTGCATTATCTAGCCCCAAGCTGTCGATTTCTTTTTCTGCTCATATGCGCATTCAATTTATTTTTCTCTAGCCAAGGCTCGTAGTTTCAATATTTATCTGTAGTCTCAAAAGCCCCCTTCTCAATCCTTGCCATAAGCAATCTTTATTTTGAGACTGCTAGCTCTGCATGCCTCGCAGGAATTGGTGGCTGCACTGCCCATCTATTTGCTTATTATCTGCCGAATACAGTACCAACGTGGCACCCACCTTTTCAGTACAAGCCAGCCACGCATATCCCTTTAAAATCTCAATCTACTCGAGCCATGCTTTACTTTCCAAGTATTATTTTCTGTTTCGAAGCTGCTTTTAGTCATGTCTCAAGCAACATCTTCCCTTATGGCACTGGTGTTCCAGTCGCCCAACGTGGGCACGCCAGACATTTTGCTGGGCTGTCTATACAGCTTTATGATGAAGCCTGTGGTGCCGCTGGTTGGCGTCGTCTTCTACCTAGCTACCGTCAAAGTCTGGGAATATCGGAATCAGCAGAAAGTGCAAGCGGCCAAGCACCAGGGACTGCCAATGGGCGCCAGACCCAACCTCAAGCCGCTGATCATTGCGCACAATTTGATACTGGCAGTATACTCGATGTGGACATTTGCCAGCTACTTTCCAGCGCTGGTTCAGGTGGTCAAGGAGCGTGGATTAAAGGACGGGTTCTGCGACAGCAGTGGCACTCTCTGGAGCGACAAGCTGCTGGAGCACGGATTTCTGTTCTACCTGTCAAAGTACTACGAGTTTATTGACACGGCGATCATTCTTGCCAAAGGGCGGCCGGCAGGACGGCTCCAGACATTCCACCACGCAGGCGCAGTGATGATTATGTGGATGGGCAACTACTTCCAGTCGCCGTACCTGTCGTTTTTCGTGTTTGAAAACAGCCTGATACACAGCCTCATGTACGTGTACTATACGCTTACGGCGCTGAACATCAAGCCGCCCGGAAAGCAGCTGCTGACCAGCTTCCAAATCGCACAGTTCTACATTGCTCTATCTGCTGGGGCGGTATATGCATTAATGCCAAGCTGCCAAACCACAGCGCAAAAGGCGTTTACGTGCATTTTTGTTGCATATATTTTGGAGCTGATTCGGCTATTCACAGAATTTGCTCGCAAAACCTACGGCCCCCGCCCAGCAGCACCGGCAGTCAAAAAACGCAAGTAGTTCAAATACACAAGCACTTGAAATATCCAGTTTTTTCCTAGAAAATAATTTAATCTTCATCCGCAGCATCTTCGCTATAGTTGATAGCAGTCCGCCGGCGCGTTCTTGGAGACCTGTCTTCATCGCTGCCATTGCTGTACCTGTCGCGCTTGGGCAATGCTGTGCGTAGATTGTAAGTCCCCTGGCCGCCTCGCGGAGAAACTATCTCCTCATCGTCGCTATAGTCGCCTTCATCGTCCTCGTCCTCAGTCAGCAGCTCCTCAAAGTCTGAGCCACTATCGACATCCTCTAGCTCGGGCTCTTCGTCGCTCTCTTCCTCATCGCTAGTCTCTTCAGGCTGATCGTTTAGAGATTGGCCCGAGCCAGGGAACTTGCCCCGTCTGGCTGTTGTGCTCTTGACAGAAGCATTGGCCTCTTGAGTATCCGCAATGGCCCTATAAAAGTCCCAGTTTCAACAAACACTCTGAAATAGTAGCAAAGCTCTGGGCTTACTCTTGACTACCGCCAAGGCGTCTTTCTATGGCCTCCATGCGCTTTTCGCGTTCGGCTTCGACAGTCATAGCAAGGTGAAAAATAAAGTAAAACAAACGTAAAGAGATGTGAAAGCAGAAAAAAAAATCAAGTTATTCAGTCTAATTAGATATCTAAAAAATCTACATGTGGATGTGGATTACTCCATGGTGGCCATTTCATCATCATCATCATCATTCAAGTCATCACCACCACCAATAGACAGCTCATTGAGCAGCTCCTCAAGCGGGATCTCTGGTGCATCATCGCCCTCTTCGTCGTCATCATCCACCATCTCGTCTCCGGCAGCTGCAGCGCGAGTAATGGCGCTGTTGTCGCGGTACAGATTGATGCCCTGGCGGAGCTCTGGATCTTCCTCCAGATCACGCAAAAAGGCTTCAAAGTCAGCAACCTTGCGCTCTTCCTCGTGCTTTCTAGGTGCCAAATCGCCCTCGTCCTTGTTGAGCGACTGCAGCTTCCAGTTGCGCTGCCTGCGCTTGCGCCGGCGCTCAGCATAGCCCTTCTTGACCAGCACCAGGCTGGGCACTTCGTCGGGGTTTAGCTTGTCAAAAACTTCACTGTTGATGTTGGATGTCAGCAAGTCGTAGCCAAACACCAGATCGCCAAAGTTGAGGATGTTGCCCAAGTGCGAACGCACAATAATGACGTTGTCGTTTTTGCCTACATCGGCCATACGCTGCACAGTGACGTCGGCCAACGCGTATTTGCCAAACCGTGGGCCTACCAGATCGACATCCACCACATAAAACTTTTTCAAGTCGCGCATAGAGCAAATAGGAATGATGTCCTCGTTCCGCCAGTAGGTCAGGCCGGAGACTTCGGCGACCTGCAGCGTCTTAAAGTCGATGATATGTACCGAGCTGCCCACGCGAGTACACAGCGCCAGCGGAGCAATGTGGCCCAGAGAGTTGGCTGTCTTTTTGGGCATCACCACCAGGTCATCCTTGCAGATCGGGATAAGCTCCACTGCATACGTGAACTTGTAGTTGGACGTCGACGTGTGGATATCGCTGGAAATGAGCTGCTCAGATGACTTTGAGCGTGTCGGAACCATGCTGCCTAGAAACTCGACCATTTTGATGGCATGTGCCCGCTGGGCAAAGTGGAAGTCGAGCCCGCCCTTGACCTCGACAATGTTAATGGTCTCTTGGTGTGCGTTGTGCTTGAGAATAAGCTGTTCTAGGTAAAAGAACGTGCGCTGGTGATCGACCTTTTGCCGGACCTGAACTTTGGCTTTCCATGTATTTTGCGCCATAATGCGGGTGCAGTCAGGGCACATCATCGATGCCACCACATACTCAACCTCAAAAGTCTGCTGCAAAATCGTGGCTGCAAAGACTTCTTTCTGAATGGTGAGCTTCACCTTGATTCTTCGAGAGTGCGGCTCCGTCCATACAAACCCTGCATCGATCAGCCGCACTTTGGACAGGCTCTTCAGCTTTTTCAAGCACAACGCCAGCAGCTCGCGGCTCTCAAGGTCGCAGGCCATCCATGTCGCTGGCGGCTGTAAATAGCGTTCGCAGTTCTTACACCAGTGAATGGTCGCTTGTTTGGGAATTCCTTCGGTAATGTCGACAATGGACCGCACGCAGTTTACACACATGTTAGCGGGGTTTGGCGGAATCGCCGAGCCGCACTCGCAGCACAGAATCATCTGCTGTCTGGCATCAGGAACGTACTCCATATTTATAAGCAAAGGAGGAGAAAAAAAGGTATGTTGCTAATAGCAGGCAAAAATAAAATAAAAAAATTTTTATAATGCGATTACAGAGTATCAAATCACGTAATTGAGAGGAAATTCTACATGCTGCGTCGCTGGGGAAAAAAGGCATAGTACAGTGCCGCTGGAGCATAAACAGTAGCACAGTGTCCATTTCAGCAATGTGCAATTTCCTGGAATGGCAGGGAGATACAATAAGTGTTTCGGACATTGAGCAATAATTCTACTGCTGAATAGCAATTAGAAAAAGTAACCGAAAGCGCACAAACAAAAGCCAGAGACATCTAAAGCAACAACAACATCCCTAATTCTCATTATATCCAGACAAAAACAGAAATGCAATTTGCAAGTAGAATATACATCCAGCAACGCCACGACTGGGTAAATTAGCTATAAACCTTGTATTTCCGGAGGGAGCCACCTAATATGGAAGTTGGCCGGCAAGCACGACTGGGGGGAATTGCAGACAAGGCTACCCGCTCACCATTTAATACCACAAACATGACGATTTCAGAGTAGGCAAATATTGCAATGTTTCCCAAAGACACGGCGCAAAACAAAATGGGATTTGCAGACACATAAAGACAGCCTGTCATTCCAGCCATAAATAAAAAAAAAAAGCCATCACTCTTTGTAGGTTCGCATATGCATGTTCTGCCAGACCATCTCCTAATTTAGCTGGATTCTTCTTTACTCTGCCACAGTCAACATCTAATATCCATCCATGCATACACCAGTCAGCACCGGCGGCGAGCAAGTGCGGCGGACGCGGTCGCTCAAGCGGCGCTCTCAGGGCCCTGTGCGCAAGGGCGATATCCGCATTGTAGCTGGAAGCACAGAGTGCTCGCCAGCAAAGGAATTTAAAGTTGCACAGAGCACAGGCAGCGGTGACGGCAACGACCTGTGTTTCCAAAGACTGCAGGCATGGCAGAATGTCGTTGAGAACCACCACGAGTACTTTCAGAGCATGGCAGCAGCAGAGCGTGATCTAGCCACGGTCTATGCGCGCATAGGAGACATTCTCAAGGAGCCTGCCGATGCCAGCTTGCTGCTGCTGCCTGCCAATGCCAACGGTGTGCACAGTCTGAGCTGGAGGCTCAAGACTCTGCAGCAAGAAATGGTAGAGACGCACGTTGCAATCAGCGACACGCTTAAGTCGAGGGCGCTGAGTGAGCTGGACCAGCTGCGCAGCGACATTGTGGCCATGCGACAGGGATACGCCGAGGCGGTGCAGGGGCTGCACCAGCAGCTAAAGCAGGGCCAGTCAACAATTGCTAAGCGTACACAGCTGCTAGAGGCAGCAATTGAGGCAGCTCACGACGAACACGACCGCGAGACAGTAAAAGATCCGTTTATCATTAATCTGGAAGTAGCAGCGCTGTTGCGGAAGCAGGCTGAGACGGCCGACCGACTCAAATCAGCATGCAAGGAGCAGCAGGCAGCAATGCGCGAATTTGAGCCGCAGATAATTGAGCGGCTTCAAAAGGCAGTAAACGCGTTTTTGGATATCAGTAGCCATGGATACCGCCAGCTACAACAAACAATGCGGCAAGATATATGCGCAATTGCTGAAATGGACAGCGAGACAGAGTGGGCTGGGTTCCGGCAGTCTTATGGGCCAGTGCTTGACTCTGTGCTAGGCTCAGAAGCACCGGACACAGAGTATGCGGGCAAGCACAGCGCCTGGGTCCGTGTGCTGCGTCAGGGTGTGGTTGCGCTGAAAGAGCACGGTCCGCTGTTTCGGAGCACATGGCAGTCCAAATACGGAGTGCTCACAACGAGAGGGTATTTTCATGTGTTTCGCTCGCAGGGCGACGTTGTGCGCGGAGCGCCCGAGACATCCATATTCCTTCCTCGTGCACGCATAGCCGATGGTGCCGGCGGAGTTCTGCAGATCAGCTGTGGTGGCCGATTCAGCCGGAGCCGCATCATCATCCAGGACGGCACTGCAAGTCTGGAGAACTGGCGGATGCTTATGGAAACGGCACGTGCAGGCGCATCCAGCTCAGGGCTGGCTACTCCAGAATCCAGCGCCGATGAGGCTTCTCCAGTTGCCTGTGAGCGCGCAGTGATCCGCAGATCGGGTCCTCCAGAACGCAGCCGGCGCATGTCGGTGCTGGCAGCATCGGCTACGCCCACCCGCGGACGGCCGTTTTCTGCAGACGTGTCAATGCTGCAGACACCACCACCGTTTGCGCGCGGCGGACAGCGTGTGTCGTTCACACCCACGCAAGACATCTTTATGCAGCCGCTGGACTCCACGCCAGTCAGCCCGCCGGGCTTTGAACGTCTGCCGTGTCTGTCGCCTATCATTGCTGCTGGCGACAGTGCAGAATTTGCGGCATATTCGCCCGGATTCTCAGAGTCGCCAGCGCTGGGACGCGAATCCAGCGACGACATGCTGGAGTCCACCACACGCGCGGCTTCGTCGAGCTCGTCGGGCGCTCCGCATCAGCCCGAGTCGCTCTTTGACCGCAATATGTCGCAGGATTCCGAATCAGCCCCAATTGCCAGCTTGCCACAGCTGCAGCGCCCGCGCAAACATGCAAACAGCTTCCAGGAACCGTTTCCTGGAGCAGATATTCCGGATATAGCACCGCGCGTGATTCGCGAGCTCGGCTGCGACACCAGCGTTCACAGTGCCGAGCCCATGCGGCGTGGCGCGTCTATCGTTGATCTGCAGTCGCCACGTCTGTGCTCCTCAACGTCTGGGCTGGTAGCGCACAGCTACAGCCAGGACATCTGGCGCCCAGATCTCCTCTCTGTGCCCGACCCCGCCTCCCAGCTTGCCATGCGCCAGCGCCCGCGCTCAATGATCTACCCGTCTGGCGATGCGGTGCTGGATCCGCACAACCCATACTTGGGCGAGTTTCTGGCCAAGCGCAACGTTTTCGACACGCGCGTCGGCTCGCGTGCTAGCTCGGCCAGCATCGGCCAGCAAACCACGCTCTGGCGCAGCGGCGCCGGCTCCGCCCTGGGCATGCTTCACCCGCGAGTAGTGTCGCAGCCTTCCGAGCCGGGTCCGGCCTCTGCATCGCCGCTCTAGCAGAAAAATTTTCAAGGAACGTGATGACATCATTGCACAGCATCCAATCACCTCCAACTGTTGACTCATAAGGCATTATCTTTTTCTTTTCTTTAGTTTTTTTGGAGGTTTATCATGTCGAAGAATATTTTGCTGCTTGGATCGGGCTTTGTTGCTGAACCCTGCCTTGAGTACCTTCTGCGTAGCGGCAACAACCGCGTTACCGTGGCCTGCCGCCGCTTGGAGAAGGCGCAACAGCTGTCGTCCAAGTACAACGGCGCCTCGGCGATGGCGCTGGATGTTGAAGACGATGCTGCTCTAGATGCTGCAGTGGCAGCTCATGACCTGGTCATCAGCCTTATTCCGTACACGCAGCATGCGCGCGTTATGAAGGCAGCGATCAAGGCCAAGAAGCACGTAGTCACCACCAGCTACATCTCGCCAGCCATGGAGGAGCTGGATGCGGCTGCCAAGGAGGCAGGTATTGTGTGCATGAACGAGATCGGACTGGACCCGGGAATCGACCATCTGTATGCGCTCAAGATTATCAACGAAGTGCGTGCAGAGGGCGGTAAGATCACCTCCTTTGAGTCCTTCTGCGGCGGACTGCCGGCGCCCGAGGCCAGCAATAACCCGCTGGGCTACAAGTTCAGCTGGTCGGCCCGTGGTGTGCTGCTTGCTCTGCGCAACAATGCGCGCTACTGGCAGGACGGCAAGCTGGTGGAGATCGAGGGCAAGGACTTGATGGACTCGGCCCGCCCCATCTTCATCTACCCGGCATTTGCCCTGGTTGGATACGGCAACCGCGACTCTAGCCACTACCGCCAGCGCTACAACATCCCGCATGCCGAAACCTGCGTGCGTGGGTCGCTGCGGTACCAGGGCTTCCCTGAATTCGCCAAGACGCTGGTCAACATGGGCTTTTTGGACGACACCCCACGCGCGGAGCTGTCTGCTTCAGCCTCCGGACCTCTTCCCTGGAACAGCGTCACCCAGCAGATCCTGGGCCTCTCCAGCGCCGACCCTGCCGAGCTGCTGTCCGCCATCGAGTCCAAGATCGAGACTCAGGACCCAGAGCTGCGCAAGCGTGTCATCCACGGCATCAAGTGGCTGGGAATCACGTCGCCTGATGTGCCTGCCGTCAAGCGCGGATCGTATCTGGACGTGCTGTGCGCGCGCCTGGAGGAGCTGATGATGTACGGCGAAGGTGAGCGGGATATGATTATTCTGCAGCACAAGTTTGAGGTTGAGAACAAGGACGGCTCCCACAACACGCGCACATCGGTCACCTTGATGTACGGCGAGCCCAATGGCTTCCAGGCCATGGCCAAGACCGTAGGTGTGCCGTGCGGCATCGCCACGCAGCTTATCTTGGATGGCAAGATCAACACTACCGGCGTCATTGCGCCTATGACGCCCGAAATCTACCAGCCCATCATGGACCTGCTGCCATCTGAGGGCATCAATGCAGTTGAAGAGACTATTTAACTTTTTTTTTTTTTTTTTGCCTTATTTCTTAATTCAAATGTCGTTGATGCGAGAAGCCCATCCGCTGACTCTCAAAGTAATGCGCCTGTCGCGCCCAGTGCTGGCAGAGACACAGCCTTTGCTGCCGCTTGACAGCAGCGAATCTGTGCTGGCGCAGCCTTTGCGCGAAGCTGAGCAGAGTCGCCCTACTGCGCGCGGCCAGATCTTTAGCGACCTGCAGCTGCCTGATACTCGGCACCCGCTGGACACGTTTCCGCTGACCGAGACGCTGGTGCTGCCGCGCTCATTTGGGACCATGTTTCTGGGCGAGACGTTTTTGGCGCAAATGTGCATCTGCAATGAAAGCTCGATGGTGGTACGTGACGTATCGGTAAAAGTAGTGGTGCTTACAGGGCCACAGCAGCAGCAGCAGCAGCAGCAGCCTTTGCTCGACACCAGCGGTAGTGCGCAGCAGTTGGCTGCTGGGCAGCCGCTCAATCTGCAAATAACCCACGAGATAAAGGAACTGGGCATGCACATTCTGGGCTGTACTATATCGTACCTTTCGGCGCAGGGCGAGCACAAGACGCTGCAGCGGTCGTTCCGGTTCCAAGCTGCCAACCCGCTGGTAGTCAAAACCAAAGTCAACCACCTGAAGCGCGACGTGCTGCTTGAAGTGCAGGTGCACAATGCCACTCCCTCGCCGCTGGTGCTAGAGCGGATGCGTTTTGACCCAGCCAGCCCATTTGCAGTGCAGGATCTAAATGAAGTAGACGGCAATAAGGCGCTGCTGTGGGGCGATTCGGGCGGGCTTATGCAGCCTGGCGACGTGCGCCAGTACCTGTATCGACTGCAGCCGCCAGCAGTGACCAAAGACACAACGGTGGAGCAGGAGCGAGCTGTGCAGTATGCAACAGCGCTTGGGAAGCTGGACATTCTGTGGCGAGGGGCGTTTGGCAGCGTGGGCCGGCTGCAGACTTCGCAGTTGCTGCGCAAGTCGCCAGGGATGTTCTTAATAGAAGTCGAGCAGGCGGCGCTGCTAGACAGAGACACGGTAAGCATTGAGCAGCCATTTGTAGCACAGGCACGCATCCGCAATGTCTCTGAGCGCAAAATGGCGGTGTCGGCAACAGTGCACACACACAAGCACCCGCTGATGATGCCATGCGGACCCGTACGTCACGATCTTGGCGAGCTAGATGTTGGCCAGGTGCGGGAGCTGGAGCTGGAGTTTCTGCCGCTGGCAGCAGGCGTGCAGCGCTTTGGCGCAATGGCATTTTGCGACAGCATCAGTGGCTACACACGTGAGCTGGATTATCTGCTGGACGTATTTGTTGAGTAATTTGTGGAGATATGTCATTTAAAGGGAGTGGAAGCTGTCTCCGCAAACGGCAGATATATTTTTTTTCTTTATCAGCGCGCATTACAGAGACATCATGGGAACATTCCGCAACGAGCTGACTGCGTCTGACCAGGACTGGATTGCCAAGCAGAAGGTGTACTTTGTAGCCACAGCACCAGCAGGCAAGAGCGGCCATGTCAACACCTCGCCCAAGGGCTACGACAGCCTGCGGGTGCTCGACAGCAACCGCGTCATTCTGCTGGATGGGCGAGGCAGCGGTTGCGAGACGATTGCGCATCTGCGTGAGAACGGCCGTATCACGATCATGCTGTGCGCCTTTGAAGGTGCACCGCGCATAATGCGCCTGTTTGGGCAAGGAAAGGTGTATGAGCCGGAATCCCCCGAGTTTGGCCAGCTGTTTGAGAAGCACTTTGCCGAGGACTGGCAGGATCCGGCCAAGTTCAAGTTTGTGCGCTCAATCATCGATGTGCGCCTGGAGCTGGTTGGGCAGTCGTGCGGCTTTGCAGTGCCGTTTATGGACTTCAAGTCTGAGCGCGAGACGCTGGTCAAGCACCACGCGGGCAAAAGCCGCGAGGCTCAGGCCAAAAGCCGCACCAGGGACAACACTGTAAGCATCGACGGCATTCCGAGCTTTCTGGACGGCACAGACTCCACCTCAGCGCTGGCCAAGCGCCGGATCACGGCCATCATGGACATGATGCTGCCGTGGGCTGGCGGCGCTGCACTGGGGGCTGCTTTGGCCATAGCGGCCTTCCGTGGTGCTTTCAAGTGGCTGCCCGCTTAGCTCTCTCTCTTTTTTTTTATCTTTTTTCTATTTAGTTTCGAAATTAATAATAATGAGCCAGGCAGCTGGCGTTGCCAAGGACGAGCTGGCAAAAGCGCCAGCGACATCAGCACGGAGACGGCACAATACAGACAAAAGCGCTGCCACAAGCAGTAGACGCCATCGGGCACGCAAGGGACAGCCGTACCTGCAGGCGCAGGTGGTGCACTATCGGCCTCGTGTGTCGGTGCTGGACAAGGAGCTGACCACAGTGAGCTACCATGGGCTGGTCAATTTTCTGCTGCTGCTGCTTTCGGCGACGCTGATCCGGCTGGCCATCGAAAACTACATGAAGTACGGGATACTCGTCAGCGTCCCTGGCGCAACTATCGAGGCGCGAGACTGGCTGGCAACGGCAGCGGGGATGCTGGCAGTGGCAGCGTCGTTTCTGGTGGCATTGGCTGTCGAGAAGAGCGCAATTCCTGCCTGCAGCGGCTGTAGCAGCGCAGCAGCATCGCCAATTGGCGTTGATGCCGAGGAAAAGCGCACCATTATGCTGCATGCAGCCAACTTGCTGTTTGTGCTGGTTGCGCCGTCGTATATCACCTACTTTTACATATTCCAGCCGGCGCTGGGGACGGCGGTGATGACGCTGGCCTGCATCATGTTCCTCAAGCTGTACTCGCTGTCGGCTGCAAACTTTGACTTGCGGCGCGCTTACCGGCTAGGCGACAAGCAGCTCAGCAGCGACCCGCTGCAGCGTGCAAGCCTTCAGCGCGGACGGCTCGTGGTGGATGTAAAGCGCGGCACAGCAGGCGGTCCTGTGCACAGCTCTGGCGGCACCGACACCGAAGACAGCAGCGTTGAGGACATGGTGCGCAGCATGGTCCCGCTTACTGCACGCGCCAGCTTCTCGCTTAACGCGCGAGTGCTGGACGACATCTGCGTGGCAGGCAACGATCGCATCGACGCCAAGGCCGATGCGCTGCCCAGGCCGCGCCTGCGCGTGCGAGCCACCACTGCGTCGGAGGTGCTTCGGCGGGTTGCTTCTACGGCAGAGGTGGACCGGCACAGCCCGCCGGCCGGCGCTGTCGACGATGGATCGCTAAGCGACGACGGCGCCGCAGCAAAGACCCTGGCCGACAAGCATGGCTCTCATGCAGGTGCGGACCCATACGGGGATGCAGCAGGGCGGCCAAAGCGGAGTGCGATCCACTATGCTGTGGCATACCCCGACAACGTCAGCCTGGCGAACTTTGGGTACTTTTGGCTGGCACCGACGCTGTGCTACCAGCCGTCGTACCCGCGCATGGCAGGGCCGATACGCAAGGCGTTTGTGGCCAAGCGGGCAACAGAGCTGGTGATTCTGTGCGTAGCCATGTGGATTGTGATCCAGCAGTACGCGGTTCCGACGCTGGTGGGCTCGGTGCGTGCCATCGACACGCGCAATCCGTTTTGGCTGTCCGAGCGCGTGCTTAAGCTGTCGGTTATCAGCGCAGCGGTGTGGTTCCTGGGCTTTTACGCCATCTTCCACTCGGGCCTCAATGCGCTGGCAGAGGTACTGCGCTTTGCAGACCGCGCGTTCTACCTGGACTGGTGGAATTCGGTGGACCTGGCGGCGTACTGGCGCGAGTGGAACCTGCCGATCCACTACTTTTGCAAGCGCCACATCATGATGCCGCTGGTGTCGCCGCCGCTGTCGCTGCCCGCCGGCGCCGGCGTGCTGCTGACGTTTCTGGTGTCGGCGGTCATGCATGAGCTGCTGTTTGGCATTCCCACGCACTGCCTCCGCGGGTACTCGTTTGTGGGCATGATGGCGCAGATACCGCTGATCCAGCTCACCCAGTGGCTGGTGCGCTGGCGTGGGCCAGAGTCCGGGCTCGGCAATGCGGTTTTCTGGATCTCGTTCTGCATTGTTGGCCAGCCACTGGGCGTTGTACAATACTATTACACATGGGTCAAGAACAATCCATAGCAGCTTTGTCCCATCCCAGACCGTTTATGTGTGTGGTCCATGCCCTGCTTTTATAGTTCGCTTTAATCGATCGTGCGAAACTGCAATTTTATTTTGGAGTGGATTGCCATACTTCGAGTATCCGCTTGCGCGTGCATAGTTTCTTGGAATCTGTTCCGGAAAAGCAGCCCTCTGGCCTACGCTCCAGCAGGCAAAAAGCACAGCCAGGTGGGCCCATCATGTTTTCCGCCGATTAAAAATAGCGAGGCAAAAAATAGCAGAGCGCTTGGACGGGATGGAAATCGCCAGCGGCGATCCCCATTGGCCCGCCTGACCTGCCGGGGGGGGGGATTGCGGTGCTTCCGACTGGCGCACAAAACGTTTGTTCGGCGGGTATTTATTGGCAACCGCGTCCTCCATCGCAACCACACATCTCTTTTTTTCGCCTTACGTCAGTTTTTTCCTTCCTTCCTCTCTCTCTCTCTTGCCTTCCACGTGTGCGGTGCTTTGCGCAACAACCTTTTTTTCTTCCATTTCCGTTTTGTTGACACATTTTAACTATCTCGATAACCCACCATAATATGAAGGTAGGTCCAGTGCTTTTGTTCCGGCATTGCCGATTTGGCCAGAGTGCCACAAGTTTGGAACGGCAGCCCATATTTGTGTAAGGCTACAGCGCGTATATGCATACAGCCCAGCCATTCTTGGGAGGAATGGCGCCCATCCCAGACTGGTGGAGGACCAAACTTCCGGGAGGAATGACTCCTAAACCGGGGGGATGCCCAATGGCCTTTTTTGCTCCAGCCAGCTGGCGCTAAAAAAGAATAAGCA
This sequence comes from Coemansia sp. RSA 1250, assembly GCA_027578955.1. NCBI lineage: Eukaryota > Fungi > Kickxellomycota > Kickxellomycetes > Kickxellales > Kickxellaceae > Coemansia > Coemansia sp. RSA 1250. Next base: position 25,988 of record JANBTS010000018.1, on the reverse strand, counting down.
CGCCTAAAGCATATCAGGCCTCCATGCCCCCGGCTGGCTTTTGTTTACCGAGGTCGTGCTCTTGGGCCGGAATGGGGGGCGCGCATTGCTTCTAATCAGCTTGTTCTATCGGAGGCTGCTGCACATTGGACATAAGCACTAACATCAGCTGGATTCTGCATAAGCCCAAACAATCGGCGCGTGCCGCTGGTGGCGTTCACAATCTGTAGAGTATCACGCTTATTGCGCTTGCGGCAGTTCTGCAGACGGCACTGGCAGCCAAGTGCGGCAACCAGGACTGCGGGAAAGACACGCCATGCTGCGTCAAGGGATACTGCAACTCCAACGCCATGTACTGCATGCCCATCAACTGCGAGGCGCAGAACTCGTACTCGCCGGACAGCTGCTGGGACACGGCGCACTGCGTAAAGCAGAGCGTCAGCTTCGGCAGCGGCAACGCATTCGCGCAGATTGCCGACTACAAGGGCGACCCTTCGAAGGCAGCGTTCGTGTCGCAGTTCGAGCCCTCCAACGCCAAGACCGCGGGCGGCGAGCTGCAGATGGAGCTGGTCAAGCAGCCCGACGGCAAGGGCTTTGGGGCTACGGTCATCAACACGCGCGCCATCCAGTACGGCACGGTCACGGCGGTGATGCGCTCGGGATGCACCAGCGGCGGCGTGGTCTCGTCGTTTATTATCCGCAACGACCGGGTCGGCGACGAAATCGACTTTGAGTTTGTGGGCGGCGACAAGTCCACGGTGCAGTCCAACTACTACTGGCACGACAACCTGGACTACACCAAGATGGTCAAGTCCCCGGCCGTGTCGGACACCACGCAGAACTTCCACACGTACCAGATCCAGTGGACGCCCGACCAGATCGTGTGGGCGGTCAACGGCAACGCCTTCCGCACCGTCAAGCGCTCCGAAACCTGGGACTCGGCCTCGAACACCTTCAAGTACCCCGACGCAGAGGCCTACGTCAGCTTCTCGATCTGGGACGGCGGCTCGGGCGCCCAGGGCACGTCCGAGTGGGCCGGCGGCGCCATCCAGTGGGGCCAGGGCCCGTTCGTGGCCTCCGTCAAGTCGGTCGACATCGACTGCTTCTACAAGGGCAACGACACCACCTACGTGCCGCCCGGCAGCTCCGGCAGCGACGGCGACTCGTCCTCCAAGGACGACGAGCACAGCGACGGCGCGCACAGCGATGACGAGCACTCCGGCTCCGAGGACGACGAGCGCAGCCAGTCCGAAGACGACGAGTCGTCTGCCTCTGAAGACGAGGAGAGCTCCTCCTCCGAGGCCAGCGAGTCCGAGTCCGAGTCCGAGTCGCCAAGCGGCGCCGAGGAGAGCGACTCATCCGTGGACGAGCAGTCCGGCTTGGACGAGGAGACTTCTGAGGATACCACCAGCGGCAGCGCCTCCCTGGCCGCGTCGATTGGCGCGGCCGTGGCCATGCTTGCGGCATCATATGTGTTCTAATACAATTCCCTTTTGCTTGAAACATCAACGGCCGGCTGCCGATCGGCAAAGCGTGCATGCCAGAATCAGGTTTGGAAGGGCTGCATTTCCCAACATATTCTTTGTATTTTGGCTTCTGCAGAACTCTGCCAGCCCGCCCGCCCGCCCGCCCGCCGCGATAGAAAAGTGAGGCCCACAAGGCAGCGCCGGCGCACCCGCAGCCTGGGGGGGCAATCCAATCCAATCCAATCCAATCCAATCCTCGTTTGCTGGGAAAGAGTGCGCTTTCAATTCTCGTGCTGCTGCCCCCCCCCTTTGCCATAAAAAGGCCCTCTTTTCAGGCCGCGCCTATTGGACCGCGGTCGGCACATCGACATGCATGCATTTCTTTATTTAGCACCGTCCCCACTTTGGCAAAAATCTGTCGAGTCCAAGCGGGGCCTTATAAATTGCCGTTTCTTTCCTGTTTCCTGTTTTGACGGCCTCTTAGAATTTAACGTACTTTGTCCCCTCTCCCCTTTTAACACTTCATTTCCGCGCAATGGTTTCGTTTTCCACGCTTGCCGCCTCGGCAGCGGCATTCGCCGGCGCCGTCCAGGCCGGCTTCTACACCACCTACCCCATTGGCTCCGACGCAATTAATCCCGGCCAGTCTATCCAGATCAAGTGGCGCCCTGACGCCCAGGCGCCGGACCTGTCCAAGGTGAGCTCGTACACGCTAAAGTTCATGACCGGCGGCAACCTGGTCCAGACCACCGTGGCCACGATTGGCTCCTTTGACATCTCGCAAACCACGGTCCCGTTCACCGTGCCCAACACTGCCCCGGGCATGTACTTCCTGATGTACACTGCCAACGATGGCTCGGGCTCGTCGTGGTCCACGCGCTTCTCGGTTGGCGGCGGCACGAGCTGGTACCCTGACGGCGTCGCCACGGGCCAGGACCCCAGCGCCTCTGACAAGCCCACGTCTGATGCCCCGACTGCATCGGACGAGCCCACGTCCGAGCAGCCGCCCGCGTCCGACTCGCCGTCGCCTTCGAAGCCCGGCGGCGACATTGGCGAGCCCACCGACATTTCCGGCACGGACAAGCCCTCCTCGGATGGCAACGGCGCCTCGCAGCCGCCTACCGGCGACCCTGCGCCATCGGAGAGCGGCAAGGACAACACCCCGACCGAGGGCGGCCACGACTCTACGGAATCCAACGACGGCCAGCCAGGCAATGGCAGCTCCGAGGGCGCCTCTTCCCGCACCTCGGCCAGCAGCGATGTCCCGGACAGCAGCGAGCTAGGCAGCATCTCTGCCGACAGCCAGGAGCCCTCCCATGCCAGCAGCAGCAGCAGCAGCAGCAGCAGCAGCAGCAGCCCTGAGTCTGCCGATGAGGACAGCGCGTCCGAGGACGAGTCGTCCCTGTCGAACGAGGACACCACTTCCGGAAGCTCGGCCGTCCGCATCCTCTCGGCCGCCGCTGTCGTGGCTGCTTCGGTCTTTATGATGTAATTGGTATTAGCAAAGCTGGCATTCTTTGCTAACGCGCTTTTCGTTTCTGATATTTGAATGTGTATTTGAAATACCTCCCATGTTTCCTCCCCCCGGCAGTAGGCATTGCTGTGCCTCGCAGGCTACTGCACAGGATGCCCAAATTGCCAACATTAGCGGCAAGCCACTACGCGTATATATATACATATGCACAGGTCTAGCGCCAATTTAATTTGAAGTCTGCCCTTCGCCGTTGCAGTAGCCTTTATGGCGCCACGCCATGTATTTGCTAGTAGCACTAGCATATATGCATAGTATATGCTGAATGCAAAGTGCCCCGCTATGCACATATGAGCAAGAAGCCGGAAGCAGCGGGCTTCTCTTGCTCCTTACGCTTTTATCACTTGCTGGCTCACGCAACCAAAAGAAACAACCCCTCCTCTGTAGCCAGAACCCAACATGTCAAACATCCGACTTCCTGCGGGAACCACCGTGAACCTGGAAAACGTCCCGCTGCACCAGTTCTACCACCTGTCGCTGCACCCGGCAACCCCCGTGGTCATCGTGGCTGTGTACACGCTGCTGGTGCACTACCTCAACGGATCGCGCGGCAAAGCCCTTTCGCGCATCGAGGCCAAGCGGCGGGAGCTGCAGCTCGACGACGTGCTGGCCAGCGAAAAGAGGCTCCTGCAGCGGAAAGAGAGCGGCCCGTGGATGACTGCTTTCGTGGTGCTCCACAACCTTGCGCTGGCTGCGTTTTCGTACTGGTGTGCAACAAACTACACTGCTGCGTTCGGGCAGACGGTGCGCGAAGAGGGCTTGCGGTGTGCAGTAAGTTGCGATTAACAGCCAATGCTGTGCATCATCCTAATGCCATTCCACATGTAGTATTGTGACAACAACCACACGATATGGAACAACATGTTCAAGTTCAACTACCTGTTCTACCTGAGCAAGTACTACGAGCTCATCGACACGTTCATCATTCTGGCCAAAGGCAAGTATAGTCTCATGCATGACACGAGCAGGTGCTAACGCGGATTGGGCTGTAGGCCGCAAAGCAACGTTTCTGCAGACGTACCACCACGCCGGTGCCATCACCACGATGTGGGTCGGCTGCTACTTTGGATCGCCGCAGCTTATATTCTATGTGATTGAAAACAGCATCGTCCACACGCTCATGTACACGTACTTTGCGCTCACAGCCATGGGGTACTCGCCGCCGGGCAAAAAGTACCTGACGCACCTGCAGATATTCCAGTTTTTGATAGGGCTGGTGTTTATCGCGCTGTACATTACGATTCCAGGCTGCCTGACGCCGCTGCAGCGGAACCTGCTGTTTGTAATGCTGTCGTACCTGATCCCGCTGATCTACCTGTTTGTGGATTTCTCGATAAAGACGTACGGAAAAAAGACCAAGGTCAAGGCGATGTGAATGAGTTTAGCCGCAGGAAAAGAAATAGTGTTTTCAGCACAAGGCTTAATAAAGCAGAATGGGCAGGATTGTGCGCCATGGCAGAATAAGGCAGCCACAAGGCTGTGCTTGAACAGGCAGACCAGGCTGGCCTGCTGCTGCTGCTGCTGCTGCTGCTGCAAGTGAGGCTAAGCAACAAAGAGGCAGATAAAGAGGCGGCGCAGAGTGAATCACAAAGGGCGGAGTTGAAAACATAAACACAGACTGTTGACGAGGTGGAGCGGAGCAATAGGCACTGCAGCACAATGGGCACTGCAAGCATAATGGCGTGGGCAGCGCCGCAGACAATGCACACGTATATTAGCAAGAAAAGCCTGAAAGCCAAAAAAGAGCTATTCAAGCCATCAAGGCTAATCGAAAGCACAAGGCAAGCACTATTGGCACCCCTCTCCGGCATAGCCAGCACGATTAAGGCGCGGCAGGTGACGTGGACATAGCGCCTTTGCGCACGAGGAGCGGGCGGCGGCAGCGGCGGCGGCGCGCTGGCAGACGGCAGGTGACAGGCGACCGCGAAGCATGGCGCGGGGAGCGGGGAGGCGGCGCAAATTGGGGTGGGAATTGTGGCGCCTGCACAGCTGGGGCGGGAAGACACAGCTCCGAGACAATGGCTGCCGACGCCAGCAGCAGCAGCAGCAGGACAGCGAGGGATCAATAGCGACGCTGCACACAAAGCTGCCGGTAGGCACAATGTCCCGGCGAATTTGGCGCGTCGACGCTGTGCCCGCAGCGCCAACCTTAAAGGCAGCCCTCACCGGCGCGACTAGGAAGCCAGACATCCCCCCGTCCCTCTATGCCCTGCCTATAGCTCCCGCCGCACATGCCCCCCGCCTTCGTAAAAGCTTCCAGCTCGCGTACAGGTAATGTATATTCTGCGCTGCAATCTCACTTTTCTATCTAGGCTGCAGCTGTGCCAGGTGCATTGCAACCCCCTACCCGCACAGCAGCGACCAAGACACGCAGTAGCAGCAAGGAGAAAGAGAGGCAGGGCGCCGGCGCCTAAAGATACTGCGCCGGCGTATCAGAGCACCACGACCAGCCCCTCCCCGCGCTCCCCGCGCAGCGCTTTCCGGGGAGAGTTCCTGCACCGGCAGCCTGAGCCTCAACTTCCCAATCAGTGCTGTTTCTTGTTCCATTATGTGTGTCTTTCAGCCATGGGCCTGCACAACTGCCACCCATATGCCATATAAAGCGCGCCGGCCTCCGCCCCTCCCTTCCCCCCTGCGCACCCTCCCTCCCCCTGTTTCCTCGCCTGCCGGTACCAAAAGGCGGAGCCGCGTCTTCTTTTCTTCTCTATCTTCCTCATCTGCTAACCACGCGTCTATCTGCTCTTTTAGTTACTCGCTGCCCAGCCTGATTCACACCGCCAGTTAAAGCATAGCCCCCGGCTTCTCGACATCCCAAGCGCTGATTTGCAACATCTCAAAAATACCAAGTACATCCCGCGTCACCTATAAACCAGGCCCCATGGCTTCTGCCGCCGGCTCTCACAAGCCCGAGGCGCCTCGCCCGTACAAGTGCCCAATGTGCCCCAAGGCGTTCTTCCGCCTGGAGCACCAGACACGCCATATCCGCACCCACACGGGCGAGCGCCCCCACGCCTGCACGCATCCCGGCTGCGAAAAGCGCTTTTCGCGCTCCGACGAGCTCACCCGCCACATGCGCATACATCGTCCCGATGCCGGCTCCAAGCGCGACACGCGCACGCGTCGCCGCCCTGCAGCTGCCCTGCGCGGTGCAGCTGCTGCGCCCGCGTTTGCCAGCCCGACTCCGGCTCTCCCGTTTTCGGTGCCGGGCGCGTCCTCGCCAACGCGCTGCGGATTCGCGTGTCCGCCGTCGTTTGTGCAGAAACGCAGCCTGCTGGGCCGACGTTCGCCGCTAGCGCTCCCGCCGCCGCTCAACGTGGCCGCGGCACATGCGCAGTGCCCGCTGCCTGCACCGCTGTCAGCGTCAGCCGTGCGCTGTACACGGCCATATATGCCAGCACTACCGTCTGCCCCTGCCGGCGCGGGCTCGTTCCCGCCGCTGTCGGCCGGGCCCGGACCGTCAGTGCCGCTGCTAACCAGCACCAGTCGCAGCGCCGCCACGGCCAACGGTGCGCATCTGCTGCTGGCGGCGCCAGAAGGGCCGCTGTCGCTGCCAGTCACACCGCTGCGCCTGTGCGCAACCGACGGAGCGGCCAGCCCGGCGTCCAGCGCTGCGTCGCCGCGTACGCCGTGGCGCGCGCCCGTGGAGGACCACCCCGCCATTGAAGACCACGCCGCGGCAGTCTACCCGCACTCCTTCAGCGTGGCCAGCCACATTCGCCGCCCGGTGCGTCCCGATTTGCCGCGCCCGCAAACACATTCAAAGTCCGCTCGCAGCGTCTCGGCCATTGCCGACATCCTCAACTGTACAGACCGCTCTCAGCTCAGCCGCATGCGTCTGCCTCCCCCCACTCCAACTGCACGCGGCCCTCCAGAGCACTCTTTTTTCTAGACCTCTTTGTACTTGAAAATATATTTCCTCTTCTATGCTTACTGAACTAAAGGCAAGTTTCGTTTGCGCTTTGTCTTTTTTCTGCTGCTGCTGCTGAACTGCTCTTTGTAGTTTCTTGGCCAAAAGGCTGCTCAGCAAGTCGACGTTGACCTTGTGTCAAAGTTTGGCTTCAAAATCGACCAGCTCATGGAGCTTGCTGGTCTGAGCGTTGCCGAAGCCATCGCTGCCGAGTACAAGCCTGCCAGCGTGTTGCTGTGCATCGGCCCCGGGAATAACGGCGGCGATGGCCTGGTTGCTGCTCGCCATCTTGCTCAGTTTGGCTTTAGTCCTTCGCTCTTCTACCCTCGCCAGTCTGACAAGTACCAGAGTCTCTTGTCGCAGTGCCATGCATTCAGAATCCCGCTTGTGCAGGACCTTGACACTGCCATTTTAAAGTCTGATCTAATTGTTGATGCCATCTTTGGCTTCAGCTTCAAAGGCTCTCCTCGCGCCCCCTTCGACAAGGCCCTGGACTCTCTGCGCATGTCGGACAAGCCTATTGTGTCAGTGGACATCCCCAGCGGCTGGGATGTCGAGAACGGCGATTCTCAGGGCCCTGCCATCTCCCCAGATATGCTCGTCTCTCTCACTGCTCCAAAGCTGTGTGCTCGTTTCTTCAAGGGTCGCTTCCACTACCTTGGCGGTCGCTTTATTCCTCCTGAAATGGCCGATGAGCTGAAAATACCTTCGTTTCCAGGTGTTGCCAACTGCATTCGCCTAACCTAAATATAGGGGTGCCCAAAAAATCTTTCCCAAACACCCGCTACATCTTATTTCATGTTATAAACAATCATCCAGCTTAACCCAAAGCTATAACCAGTTAGCTATTACGATTGAACTGCCCATAGTCATCTCCCCCATTATAAAGTTTTGCGGGTAAGGCTCAGGCGGAGGCGAAGCATAGGAGTTATTTTGTCTTGAATATCTACAGTATAAATACATCAGCGTCCAAATAGTACAGTTATAATAGATACTAGAGGAAAATAAAAAGATTGAAGAAAAACAACGGAAAACGAGAACACAGCTTATAGTTCAATTTATAGGAAAACATCTTAGATTTCATATGATATTGAAGAATAGTTATTTTTGTTTTCACTGCAAAAAAATGTGTTTTTTTTTACAGGGAAAGAGATTTTTTATAAAAACTTTATGTCGCCCCTATATATTCAATATCAATGGTTATTTAATAAAGTACTAATTGGCGGCAGCATATGCCCAGCTGCATTGGTTTGGCAGTGCTTTTCGACCCGCATGCTGGCTGGCTGCTGTGGAGTCTGTGGATGTGACGATTCTCGGCTTGCCGACGATATCGACGACTCAACTGCAGCCATGATCGCACAGACTCCGCTTTTGGCCGATATTTCTGGCATCACTGGCTGCGGCTTATCTAAAAAAGCCTGTATCTCCTGTCCACCTATGTCTCTGTTGTTGCCAGTCTGGTCACCGCCTTCTAGTTGCGGAGACTTTGGCAACCCGTGGTTCCGAAACCCCAAATGCTCGCTATCTGGCCTGCTTTCTGGCTCTGCTATCTTTTGCCACGACCTGAGACTCATAACTGCGTTGTCCACTATAGAGGATCCGTTAATTATATCGGCAGCTGTTGAGTCTGGTGCCTGACTTTCAGTGGTAAGAAATGGATTCTTTTGCGCCTCTGGCGAGCTACTATCTTCAGCCAAAGTTGCAGCGTTCTGAGTGCTTGGCGGTTGTTCAAGCAACGACGCGGTTTCAATCGTGGATATAGCCGGAAACGTCAGGCCAATATTAGAAAACCCTAAATATGCCATCGCATTTGTGCTATCGGCGCTTGGAACTGCTAGCGTGGGTGCTGTACAGAGGCTGGAGCTGGTGTCTTGATGCTGCTGTTGGTACAAATTGGAAAGATTCTGAGCTCCTAAATTATTGTTTGCAGGCTGTGTTTGCAGTTGCTCGGTTTCCTGGTTGCTCTTTGCAATAGTGTCGCCAAATGGAAGCATCATTGGGTACAAGCTTTCTTGAGTAGTCTTTAGAAACTCATTGGAGCCATATCCCCACGAAGCTGTACTTGCAGAATAACTGCTGCTGTTTTGTGGACATTCCAATGAGTAATGCTGCATAACTCCGTCAAGCGATGATGGCCCCAGATGCGCCCTACTGCTATTCGAGCCAGACGAAAGCCCAAATGTATTCTCAGAATTGTTGCTTAATAGCGTGTCCAAGGCATTGGTGTAGTCCAGCACCGATGCTGCCTGAATCTGTCGTGAATAATGCTGCTGCTGCTGTTGTGACAGCTCACTTCCATTGCGCAAGCCTGATGCTGCTGCAATCGGATAACTCAGCTTATCAAAGGCCTGCATTGTGCCGTAATAATTAGGCTGCTGTGACAAATGTGAAACCAGCGATGGAGTGTTTAGCGATGTGATTCCAGCCAAATTTGTGTCATGAATTCCTGTGCCCATGCTTCGAAGCGAGCTGTCTAGTGAATAGTTTCGCGTTGCCAGTGATGATAATTGCTCTCTAGAATCTAGCCCCATGCCGGAAAACAGATACGATGTTGGAATTGTACTTTGGGAAGTGGCTGTTGTCGAGAAACTTCTGGTTGCACCAGTTGAAGATGTAGATCCTGAGCCTCTCACTGCTCGCTTGCGCGCATTGCGTGCTTCACGTCTTTGCGCTGGCGTTCCTTTATGGATGCGCATGTGGCGGGTGAGCTCGTCGGAGCGCGAAAAGCGCTTTTCGCAGCCGGGATGCGTGCAGGCGTGGGGGCGCTCGCCCGTGTGAGTGCGGATATGGCGTGTTTGGTGCTCTAGGCGGAAGAACGCCTTGGGACACATTGGGCACTTGAACTGCCGCACCCCTTCGCATTTACTGGCAGTGTTTCTAGTCGACATTTGGCCTTGTCGATATTATTAGACGGTAAGAGTAGCACACTGAATAGATGAGAAACAAAAGAAACAAAGGACTTTAGCAGTACAAATCTTGTATGTATATGCGCGCGAGTGTGTACTGAGTATGCGGGGAAAGCAAGAAAGAATGCTAGGTGTTTGGTACTATTGTCTGAAGCCCGGTCTGCCAGTCTTGACTGTAATTCAGAACCTAACAAAATCAAAAGGGGGAGAGATCGGGCAAATAGATAATGCAGAAAAAGAGCCCCCGCGCAGTATGGTTATGAAGCCAAAGATTTTTTGGGATCCCTTGCCTATTCCTAATTGCTAGTAACAAATAACACCAAAAATGTTGAAAATGTGCTATAAATATGTGAAAATTGCTACTAATTTTACGCAATATCTGACAGGCCTTTATTGTGGATGCCAACAGCTAATGCGCCAAAGATTTTACATCTGACCTATCAGACGCTGGCATGGCTAATATAATATTAACCCTTGTCTTTGGGATTGGCCTACATCTCTCTACGAGACTCTGGTTTCATATTCGCATATTAAATTGATATCGCATGGGAATTGGTTTTGAAAACGCAGTAATCTACCAAGACACATAAAAATTGCATCAGAAATAAACTAAGGCAAAATTCGCGATTTAGAAGACGTGATCAAATCGACACCATTATATGCGATTGGCCTCCTTGTTCTGTTTGGTTCCAAATCTTTACTTTATTTACGAGATGGTTTTATTAGCACCTGAAGCGTACTACACCGCAATTCGCGATGCTATCGTTGACAATGATTTGCCTCTGGTGATTGAGAATGTCCGTGCAGGACGGAATGCTTACCCTGGCGAAGCTGAATTTGCCAAAATCGAGGCTATTGCGCTTGTAAAGCTGGAAAAGCATGCGCAAGCACTTGCTGTCATTGAGAGTGCACGGAATTCCAAGGTGATTTCGGAAGCCGATATGGCCTTTGAATATGCCTATTGCCAATTTAGTGTTGGAAATTACGACAGGGCCGAAGAAGCACTTGCGAAAGCTCCTACCGGGTCAGCAGTGGACAGATTAGCAGCTCAAATCGCTTACAAAAGCAACCGTTTTGCCGAGTGCATTAAGGTCTACGAAAAGCTTCTTGCCAGCGTCGAAGACTCAAGCACAGAACACAGCGAGTTGATGCTTAACCTTGCGGCTGCCAAAGCAGCAGCTGCACAGCATTCTAAACAGGTTAATTTCCAGTCAAGCGAGCCACTCGACAGCTATGAGCTGATGTTTAATCGGGCAACAGAGCTTTTGGCTTGTGGAAGAGCAAACGAAGCTGCTAGTCTTCTTGAAGCAGCAGAATCTCGGGCCAAGTCGGAGCTGGCTAGTGAAAGTTGGAGCTTTGAGGATATACAGAACGAGATAGCACCTATTAAAGCACAAAGAGCAGTAGCGTTGCAGAAGCTGGGCGATTACAAAGGCGCAAGCGCGATCTACACTAGCCTGCTGTCCAATTCGCAACTTGATCGGGCTACTTGCATAATTGTAGCACATAATGCAGCAGTGCTACGTGCCCACAGCAGAAAGTCCGACTTTGCACTGGTTAGTCAACTCAAGCGTACCATTCTTCTTCCAGGCGACCGAGGCAATGAGCTGAGCCGCTTGCAGCAGGTGCTTATAAAGTATAATATGGCGGTAGTTCAGGCACTGCAGCACCAGTATATAACAGCAGGTCGCACGCTCAACCGTATTTTTAAAATGCATAGTGAGTGTGCCACTGTTAATGCGGGGCTAACTTCTGCTGCCATTTCGCTGAAAATGGGAAACGCAACAGCTGCTCTTGACCGACTCTCCGCAATGGTTCGTGCACAAGATGCGGTCAGTGGAGTATACCTGGCATTGGCAGCGGCACAGATTGCGCTGGCACTTGGCAATGAAACATGCGCTTCGGATATTCTCTCCATATGGAGACATAAAGCACAAAGTATTTCGTTGGCAGCAGTGGCCAATGCAGAAGAGTTTGTACGGTACTACTTTGGTATTTGTCGACTGATCGACTGGATTAAACCGCAACTGTCTGCTACCGATGCGGCAATGGAAGTCCATTCTAGAGTGTATGAACAGGAGAAGCCAAGTGCACATCTTCTTGCAGCTGCTGGCGATTGTTTGGTTTATGCTGGCGACGTTAAGCAGGCGCACAAGTGCTTTAAAGATGCACGTGCATCAGCAACTGCAGGTGACGCCTTGTCGTCTGTGTTTATGGCTGCTGTGCTTGCTTCAGACGATATTGATGCTCGGTCGATAGCACAGCTACTGAAAGGATATTCTAAACATAAGCAAGCTGTCCGTCGTATTTTGGGAGTTTCGCCTCGTGTTGCTCGGAAATTCCAGCCGCGAAGCAGCAGTGATAGCGCCGATAAACCTGGCAAGCCATCTCGCACACTAGCTATTCAAGCTGAGCAGCGCAGAAAACGGAACCAGATCCGGCGTCAGCGCAAGCTAGCCAAAGCTCCGCCAAAAAGCTACGAGCCCGGGCGCGTTCCTGACAGCGAGAGATGGCTTCCACTGCGACAACGCTCATACTACCGGCCTCGTGGCCGAATTCAGAGGCAGCAGCACCGCATGCGCAGTGGAGCTCAGGGTGGTGCAACTGAGGCTGGGTCTGGCTTGGGCGGAACAGGCAGCGCGCGGATTGCGGGCAAAGACGGAAGTCCTGCGGCGTCCACGTCTGCCACCGCTAAATCTCTAAACCCCCAAGATGCAAATCCTGGCACCAGCAAGGCCAAGCCGAAGAACAAAGGAAAGGGCAAGAGCAAGGGTAAGGGGAAAAGCAGCTGGTAATGCGGACAAAAAAGTGTGCTTTTTCGGATTTTCAAACCTTCCTTCAACCTTCTGTGGTCGTTCCTGGGCCAAATTTATAAAAAAAACCGTCAATAACAAAATTCATGTGAAACCAACCTGAGTCTACACTATACTGCTATATTCTATACTGAAGCTCGCTGAGCTACTCGATATGGAAATGCTCATAAAGAATACGGCAATCAATCAGTAAAGCTACCCGTAAGCCGTCACTATCAGATAGTGCGGAGTATTTCTTATCTAGATCGTTGCGTTGAAAACCCAATTCTTCGCAATGTCCGAACGTGGGTTTCCATAGGTTGGGGGTCTGCGTAAATTGCCCGTCAGCTGCAAGTGCGTACCATCTCTGTCTGCAATGGCAGCATGAACGTCGAGAAAAAGAATAAATAACGAATTTTGGCCTCCATTTAATTTCACAGGCAGCAAGTTCCTTATTTCACCCTCCCTCAGTTGCTATATTATATTTGCGCCAAAGTTATCATAGTGACTATTAGAATTATAGAGCCTGGTCATGCAGACGCCCAATCGCCATGTCACTATTACAGTGCCTCAAAACACAGCTAGCCCAGGCCGTGCTTCTCGTTCACTCATTTCGAGATATTGCCCTGAAATCTCAATCAGCAGAGTAGTTTTTTTTGGGTTATGGCTGATTCCACATATAATTATTCTTGCTTATAACGGTGCTCACATGAAGAGTCCACAAAAGTTTTTAAACAGATGTGCAATGTCGTCCATTTTGTTTGATACAGCGGCGATTCTGGTGTTCATGTCGCCAACTGCCATCCTACTTCTTCGGCGCACATTTATACACCGGTTTATAACGCTTGAAAAGAATGTACACGCTCATAAAGTAGCTGCCTACACTATGGTGTTTTGGTCCGCCGTACACATCGGTAAGAGATGAATATCCCCTCCAAGAAGCCATCCACTATAACTAATAACTCACTATCAAGCTATAGGGATATATTACCACAAGTATATTACCAGACTACATCACAACCATGTACCACTAGTGGTTAATTTGTTCTACAAAAAGACCGGATGGACAGGCCATGTGTTGATGTTTTCGTTATTTCTGATGCTCTTGACAGCAATAGGTAATTAACAACACACAAGTAACAACTAAAATTTTGCTGTGTAATGCATACTAAACACGGATATAATTTGTAGCGCATGTACGACGTTACTTTTTTGAAGTTTTCTACTTTATGCACCACCTTTTCGTGGTTTTCGTGGTTTTTCTGTTTCTGCATCATGGAAACCGCACTGCCTACAAGTACCTATCTGGCCCATTGGCCCTCTACCTCGTTGATCGGCTGTATCGTATTATACGCAGTATTTTTGGCCGCTCTCCAATTTGTGCAGTGATTCAACATCCTTCGGGCGTTGTGGAGGTGCAGTTGGAAAAGCGAATTTTAGGACACAAAGCTGGCCAGTATGTTAAAATTAACTGTCCAGATGTTTCACGCACACAGTGGCACCCCTTGACTATTTCTAGCGCCCCTGAAGAAAAGCTGCTTACACTGCACTTTCGACTTGTTGGTGGATGGACGCATGATTTTGCTAAGCGCCTGGGATGCACATTCGACGGCGATCCACGAAGCTCAGTGGTACAGCATTTGGTTGCAGACAATGGGAGCCCTTTAGGATTAGCATCGGTAGGCCTAGGAATTCCTTACCATCCGCTGCATCATGATATAGCAACAGTCCCCAAGCATGCACACGTTGGGAGTGGCAGCTCTTATGTCAGCGTCGATATGGTGGTTCGCAAAAATAGCTCACAGACGCATTCGGGCAACTTAGTAAGCAAGGCATGTGCAACTGAACCCGGAGATGACAAGGGTGCAAGCAAGGCACCCGTGACTTTGTCGGAAATGTCTCATGGTGATGTGTATATTAAGGCTGGAGCAGAACTTCCTGTTATTTATGTTGATGGACCGTATAGCGCACCGTCAGAGCGGTTTCTTGATTACAACGTAGGCATCCTTATAGCTGCAGGTATTGGAGTTACACCGGCTGCAGCCATATTAAGAAGCGTTTATTTTCAATGGCTGAGCGATCGTGAGAGCATAAAGGCAAAAAAGATATACCTGATCTGGACGTACCGCGATATTTACACGCTTGAGTGGTTTAAGGACTTGCTGGTCGCGCTGCAAGAAGAAGGGTTTGGGTTCATTGAAATCCATACGTATTTTACGGGAAAATTGCCCAAACTCTGCTCTCCACAGCCCTCTTCAAGCGGCGATTTGTTTGGAAAACAGACTTTCAGCACATCCATTGGCACAATGTCATACGTTGGAAGGCCGGATTTCGACTGCATATTCAAGGCAATTGCTATAAAGCATCCTGGTGTCTCTATTGGCACCTTATTTAGTGGACCCAAGCCAATGTTGCGCACAGCACGGAGATCGGCACGCAAATGGAACCGCAAGTTTGGAAAGAAAACGGGCACATCCATAGAGTTTTATTCTGAAAAGTTCTAAGATGTGCTGGTGGATATCCTCGTTTTTACCAGTAGTAACTGCTCAGCTTTCCAATTAATAAATCACTCAGACGACATAATTTGATCTGATTGCCAACTTGTAGCGGTCCTTGCAAGCTATCGAGTACGAGCTAAAGACCTAAGGGTATGCAGACAGCAAGTATTCTAGAAAGGCGCTCATTCATGGTGGATTGGCTTTGTTGGACTCTTCTATGGCTTGAAGAACCAGCCCATCATCGTCATACACCAGAGCACCGCCCTTCCAGGCACCCAAGCGCAACCCGATTTCTTTGTTCCGTTCATACTCTCGCTGTACACTCTCCGCATTTCCACGCCAGTCCTTGTAAAGCTGAAGATTTTGCCGACCCATGACCCGAATTGTTTTCATCCGCAAATCGTTTCCAGACCATTGCGGAAGCAGGGTTTCAGAAATTTCACGGAAATGCCCAATACCGTACTTTTCAATGCCTTCGAGCAGCTTGCGCTTTTCGTCGTCGCCCCATTTACGCTCAACTGCGGGAACTGCATCCTTTGGTGGCTGAAAGTATTCCTGGTTAAGCATCCCCTCATCGTCAACCATGCTGTGGGTCTCGGGAAATTCTGGCC
This sequence comes from Coemansia sp. RSA 1250, assembly GCA_027578955.1. Taxonomy (NCBI): domain Eukaryota; kingdom Fungi; phylum Kickxellomycota; class Kickxellomycetes; order Kickxellales; family Kickxellaceae; genus Coemansia; species Coemansia sp. RSA 1250. Next base: position 10,298 of record JANBTS010000018.1, on the reverse strand, counting down.
TTCGAGAAAACTGCAGCCGCATTTGCTTGATCCACTCCTGCTTTTGGCGCCAAAACTCGGAACTGCTAGTGTCAATAGACGATTGAGTTGGCTGCTGAGTCGCCATGCCGCTAAGAAACTGTATGAATAAAAAAAACGAGGAAAAATAATTTAGCAGTAAATGAACGCAAATATTACCTTCCTTTACAAATAAAAAATCCCAAAATTCGTTGACTATGGGCAGCAGTGAAATTGCGGTTTGATGGCACCCCAGCCTCAAACACTGGCAGATAGCCGTATCTACTGCTGAAAGCATTATATAGATGACTGCCAGCAAATTTTCGCGACAATAAATTCTCAAAACACAAGTTTACCACTTTATACCGGAAACAGTAAACGCAGCAGCAAAAGATAACATTCAAACTCATGCTGATACAAACAATAAGGCCTTTAATACGGCTACTCTTACCTATATCTGCCAGGAATATATTTCTTTCTCGAAATTTTATCACCATGAACATCTTTATAGCGGCGATTCTAGGAACTTTGGCAGTTGCTGAACCAATCTATATCCCAGGATATTTTCCGGGCCCAGGAGGTTCAGTGAACGCGTTTGCTAACGGTCACCGAATGCAAGCGGTTTGGGGCCCTAATGGGTATCTAACCTCAAGTACAGGACCAGGATTTAGGTCACAAATGAGTGGTCAGTTTGGCCCCAACGGAGGTTCGGTATCAAATTCGCTCTCGCAAGAGATAAGGATGTTTTCTTAACTTTGTGGCTATAATAAATTGTTGACCTTTATAAAACTTATCAACGCGATAGAAACTTCACTACTTTCTACAATTCATCTGCCATCTTAACATATTACTTTATTCCCAAACTTTGCTTTTAGTTTTAAACTATGCAAAAACCATAGCCAGTTGCTCTAATTATTTTTATAGTGCTAACACGGTTGCCGATAAAATTTTGAATATATAAGTTTTATATAAGAGAAAGCAAAAAAATTACCAGTATGGAACCGGGTAGGGACGGACATGGTTGTTCCAGGCGTTGTTGTTCCAGTTGTTAAACGTAGAGCTGCCTGCATTGCCCCATGGGTTAGCTACGACGTTTTGATGGGCGTTAAATCCGTTGTTCCAGCTGTTGCTGTTGGATCCAACAGGGCTTACGTTGGAGACAGAGCCATTGTCAAAGGCGCCCGAGTTAACGTTTGAAGAGGAAGATACAGGTGCAACGGGAAATACTGGAGCAGCACTAGCAGCAGAAGCAATGGTTGCGGCAGCAATAACGATAAAGTTCATGTTTTGAGTAGGGCAAAATTCTAAGGCGAAGGCAAGAAGGCGATATCAGGATGTGTGGGGGAAAATGTTTAAATGACAAAGGCAAAGGGGGTTTTATACTAGCAGCCACATATCGGTTACTATAGCTTTGGCTTATAGCAAACAATCAAATGGAACCCAGTATACCGCTTCGCAAACGTTGGTTAATTAGGAGCCATGTATTTTTTGTAACAGTAGAGGTGCAAACAATTTGTAACCAGAAAATCTATTTCTCGATGATTAACCGCCAGCCGAATCCAAACAAAATACAGCAGGGCGCAGTAGCTCAGTACTGACGCTACTTGTAAACTGCGACAATTTATCGGTTCTTACTGTACAAGAAAAACCATGTTGTTTATGGCGAATCTACTGCCAGCTGTGAGAGAGCAGTTGATCAGCCTTTATTTTCCCACAACCAATCAGAATCTGCTGAATTGGTGGAGTCAGCAATTAGAATAAAGAGAAGAGAAGGCGTGTTTGTTGTCATGAGTCCAGAGAAAGCAATTCGGGGAGCATTCAGCGGGCGGGGCCGAGGCGCCTACTACAAAGCTCGCTATGGAAACAAAGCAGCAAAGCGTGAGCTGCCAGCGGGGAACTCGACGCACATACGAAACAAGTGTGCCAGTAGGCAGCAGGAGCTATTTGCCCTGCTAGATTCACTAAACAACAAACAGTATGGGCAGTACAAGCAGCTGACTGGCAAGCAGTTCCAATTCAGCGACTTTTTGTTGATAGTAGATAGCATTCAGTCAGATGCCTATGCACCACCAAGTCGGATTCGCGTACAGGTGGATCAAAAGCTGGCGCAATTTCCAGCATCCTGTTACTCAACAAAAGCACGATCTGTAGCCAGTGTACATTATCTTTCAAAGCTTGCACACCAGGTTTTGACAAGACTGAATAGCCCGCAAGGCGGGTCTGGGGGCTGGCATTCAGCCAAGGGCGGCGCCATTGCCATTGACTGTCCTGGCCAGGAGGTTCTTGAGCGCACCTCAGCGACAATATCGGAGTCCATAGTGGAAATGCGACTTACGGCAGCGCTGCCTGCGGCTGGGCGGACAATTATTGCGGGCGCTGCGCAGAATATGTTTTTGGAAGTTTTGCCTCAGATGGTAGAGAAAGTTCTGCTGTACAGATCGGTAGATTCGCAAAAAATGCACGAAATTTTGTGCAGTGTTGAGGATCAAGAATGCCTACGCCAGCAGCTGGCTGGCAAAGGTCTGGTTTCATTTATAGGCAATGGATCAGTGTTGCCGCGGGCCAGTGGAGTGTCAAATTTGCCGCTAGCTTCGGAGGATGTAGTGTTGTTCCAGTCGCCACCTGAGCTGCAGGTGTCATTTGAGCTACCGAATCAGGGCATTGTGTCGGGGATGGGAATTCGCAAAGGCGTTACGCTTATATGCGGCGGCGGGTTTAATGGGAAATCGACGCTGCTACAGGCAATTGAGCGTGGCGTCTACAGCCATGTTCCTGGCGATGGGCGCGAGTTGGTGGTTACAGATGGCACTGCAACCAAAATCAAAGCTGAGGAGGGCCGCTTTATATGCAGAACGGACATACGTCCTTTTATCAATGACCTGCCACTGGGGAAGGATGCAAGTGCGTTTTCAACATCCAATGCTTCAGGATCAACCTCAATGGCTGCATCAATCCAGGAGGCTATCGAGATAGATGTCACAGCGCTGCTGTTTGATGAAGACACATGCGCAACGAACTTTCTTGTGCGGGACGGCCGTATGCAGCGGCTAGTATCGCAGGAAAACGAGCCCATCACGCCCTTGATCAGCCGAGTGCGTGAACTCTGGGAGACCAAGGGCATCAGCTCGGTTCTGGTAATTGGTGGATGTGGCGATTACCTTGATGTGGCAGACACTGTCATCAGCATGCATGAGTATGTCCCTTCAGACGTCACCGCAAAGGCCAAAGACATTGCCAAGGCAATACCAGTGTCTATAGAGAATCCGCAAACTGAAATTGGGCCTACAATTAACCGTTTTGTGTCAGTGCCCAAAGAGCTCACTGTTTATAAATCCCCCAAGGCCAAAGGGTTTTCTGTAGCGCTTTTCCCTTCCGGCAAACTGTTAGGCAGCCTTGCCGGTACCACTTCCAAGACTGGCGTCGAGACGGAAGATGGCAAAGACGAGCCAGGGAACTTGCCCGAGCTGGATCTGACTGCGCTTGACCAACTTGTATCTGCCTCGCAAACACGCACTATTGCCTCTATAATTCATATGATGTCTCAGCACTCCATGTATGGAACAATACGCGATCTTCTGCGTGAAATAAGTGCTGCAGAGTTGGATAGCTTGCATAATGGGCATGGTGTGGTGGGCAACCTAGCGCGTCCGCGAAGCGTCGAAATAGCCCTTGCAATTAACCGTCTTCGCTATGCCCAGATACAGTCCTAAAGCCGTCTAGAGCGCCACCGTTAGTCTTTTTTAATGGAATGCCCATTGTGCACAGACAATAAATGAATTTATAGGACAGACCAAAAAGAGGGACCATTTTTCTACAAATGGTTCAAAATGATGCAGCTGATTGGCGGACTGCACTTTATTTTTTTTTTTTATTTTCTTGTTTCCACACTTGCTCTGTCTGCATCCGCCATCTCTCCTCCCCTTTTTCTTATTTCGCTGTACCCTTATTCCTCTTATTTCGCCGCCTAAACCTTAGTTTCAGAGTTTTGCCGCTCGCTTACTGAAATGAAAACACTACCACTTGTTGCCGGTGCGTCGCTGCTTACTGCTCATGCGCTGGGAGCATGTACAGGAATGAATGCAGCTGATAAGGGTACATGTCCAGCCGAGAAGTGTGCGGAACTAGACCAGGGCTTTGGTAGCCCGTCAATACTGACTTCGGCAGCAGAATTAACGCCCAACTCTAACGCCTCATTTGTATCCGAACAGCAGCCAAACCACGCCTCCATTAGCTCCGGAAATCTTGTGCTGTCGTTAGTGAATACTGGAAGCGCATACGAAGGAACCACAGTTTACTTTGACAAGTGAGTACCTGTTTTTTTTTTTTTTTTTTGCTACTACAGTGACCTCACTGTGCATTGCCAATCTTGTTTTGGGGTGGTTGGAGACTGATTATTTATTTATGCCTTAGATGGATACACTACGGTACAGTAACTGTGGTGCTTCGCTCGGGATCCACGGCGGCAGGCGTCATATCTTCGGTTCAGCTGCAGAGCGAAGACGGCTCAAGCATCGACATGGATTGGGTCGGAGCATCATCGAACCGCGTTCAAGCCAACTACTACACCAACAACCAGATGGAACTATCCGATGCAGTGGCACCGATTATGTCCATTGACCCGACCAGCAACTTTATTGAATATAAAATTGTATGGCTACCAGATACTCTTGCTTGGTACGCCAACGGGCTTGCAGTGCGCACAGTCAGCCGCCGGAATACGTGGGCAGAAGGCGAGCAACGATACAAATACCCCGATAGCCCATCAAGGCTGTCATTTTCCATCTGGGACTCGGGCTCATCTACAAATCCCGCGCTCACTCAGACATGGGCTGGAACTTTGCAGACAGGCAAGAGCGAGTTCAGCATGGTAATAAAGTCTGTCGCAGTGCAGTGCTATTCAAACTCGACATCGCAGGCCATACAAACCCCAAGTGAGAGCGAGACTCCATCGGAAGCTGCACAGCGAGAAACCAAACCTTCCGAGTCAGCGTCAAAAGATGATCTCAGCGACTTTGGCCTCGATACTCAGGAAACAAGTTCCATATACAGTTCGCTGACATCAGAAACTACAGTTGACAATGACGTGTCGAAATGGCTTGCTGGGCTTACCACATCTGGAGGCCCTCGGCCACTACACATCTCACTGCTCACTGTGGCTATAGCTATTGCATTTGGCTTCTGAGGCCTAATATATGTTATGCCCAAATGTTAAATGAAGCGTGTGGTTTATGTTTTACATATTTTGCACACGCTCTATCCGCATTTTAACAATACAGTAATTCTAAATATATGCTAATAACTAGGCTTAAATGAGGCCGTTTACTGCTTGTCTGTACCTCAAGCATTTTTCTCAGTTGTCTCGGGTTACTTGCAAAATCGATGGGCAGATACAATTACCGTTATTCGTGCATGTGCAATCTGCGATAGCATATGCTGTTAGTGGTATTGAAGCAGTTAAGCAGTGCTTGCCAAGTAGCATACAGCAGTGGTTCATGGCATTAGTAAAGCTGCTTTGGAGTTAGCTCTTTTTTTCGCCTTTCCTGATAGTTGCCAGAGATTTTTTGTAATAGAATGAAGCAAAGAGGATATCATCAGCTTTTAATGTTACTGGCGGTTTTGCTGGCTGTCGCACCGTTTGGAATGGCACAAATAACGCATTCCGACAAAGCTCCCACTAAACATACTAACTTTAATGCAGATGGCCTCATATCTGAGCACTCTTTTGAGCCTACTCTTGGCAGAAACAACAAACATTCAGAGCCCAGCAAAGGCAGTGCAAGTCCACCAAGCAAACGACAAGTAGAGCCAGCTGGCGAAAATGAGCCATTTGACTATGGGGGATTCAATATCGATTCCATTCTAGATTTAATGGCTGGCGATGATAATGGAAATGTCGACTTTGGCGCCATAGGAGTTGAGCTGGCTAGTAACTTGGCCAACGTCTTTGACATGAATGAGGTTGGCAGCATGGCCACAACTCTCGGGCTGATGCTTACTGGAATAGGAGCCACAAATGAGCTTCAGCGCCGAAGCGACGCAAATGGCGGTAGTGCACAGGATCAAGCTGCCAACCTTATGTTGAACAACGGAATTGCTGCTTTGGTTGGGCAAGTGCTGAACAATCAGCAGCTGGCAGCTCGTGCGACAAATGGCAATGAATTGCACTCTTTTGAATTGCCAAACGCTGCTCAGGTGCAAGAGCTGCTTGCCAATGGCTTAAGCGGTGCTGACTTGATCCAGGGTCTTACCAGCATGGAAAGCCATATGCCAGCTGATAGCCAAAAGGGCGCTCGTTTGGCAAAAGATACACGTCCCACTACCGCCAATGGTGGCACCCGAAACATTGCCAGTGCTATGTTTGATTTTGTCAACGGCAATGACACAGCAAACCTGGCGGGCGTTGCTCAAGCCTTTGGCATCCGCAACTTTTTCCAGACCGAAGAAAAAAAGATTCCCGATGGTTGTCCGTCGTGCTTCAATTGCATGTATCCAGGGTCGGTATGTGCACACAATGCTACATGTAATCAGTTCACTGGACGTTGCGACTGTCCTTCGGGATGGACAGGTGAAGACTGCCTGCAGCCTGGTAAGTTTGAATATTAGTGATACCACTCAAGCTTTTGCTAATCCGAATCTGTAGCCTGTTTGAGTCCGGCCGATGAAGGCAAACGGCCAGCAGCAAAAAACAACCATTGCCATCAAGATACCGAATGTCGTCCAGGGTGGGGCGGATGGAACTGCAATGGTAAGTTGTCTTTATATGTATAGAAAATAGCATTAATTTAATTGCGGGTGCTTTCTGTTTTCCTAATGTGTAGTATGCCAGAGTGATGCTGCATGCGATGCCCTTATTCCTACTGGAGAAGGCGGCCGATGCTATAACGGCAGCGAGCTTATAACCAATGTCGTTGGCCAATGCACTGTTGGAAATAAAGGCTTGAGTCGGTATCTACCTGATGGCGTAATGCCAAAAATGACTTTTGGCTGCAACCGGGACACTGAATCTTGCAGCGCTCAATTTTGGATTAGTGGAAAAGAAGCGTTTTATTGCGATCTTGACCAATGCAACATCGACACTTGGGGACCTCGTTCTACTGCCGCTATTGACTGCCAGCGCATGAAATGCAGCTGCATTCCTGGAAGATTTCTGTGTGGTAACTACGGGCTTGACATATCATCGGTGTTGAATGAAGTGGAAGGGCCTGTCGACATCAAATGCCACGATCCCGGCTTTAGCGATTGCTACATTCGAGAATCCATTGTTAGCAAAACTTTGGCTGCAATAATTGGAGACGACGCTATTAATATGGAATGTTCCGCTGGTCAATGCGTCCATTACAGCCAACTTCCCGATTATCACAAAGTATCTCATGAAACAAGCAAAAGCAATATGTTTATTGGTGTGGCAACTGCGCTGCTCACGGTTTGCTTCGTGCTTCAGCTAATCAAGATACTGGTGCAAAGTCACAGCAATGCCAGAGAATCTAACGTGTTGCTGGGCTTGCTGAACGGGCTGAAATCCAAGGACACTCTGGCAGAAACCGAGATTGACAGCATGTTGAAAGACACGCTGCGTGCAACAGTTGCCTTTCGAGACATTTCGTATCAGATACCTGCCCAAGGTCCTGATTTGGTCTCGCTAAACATTGCTGGGCGAGGCGATCATTTGGAGAAGCCGCTATCAGTCACTGGAGAAGTTTTAAAAGGGGTTTCGGGGATTGTCCGCCCAGGCGAACTGCTGGCAATCTTGGGTGCATCGGGCGCGGGAAAAAGCACGCTGCTGGACATTCTTTCGCGCCGCGAAAAGTGCGGCAAAGTTTCTGGCAAGGTGCTCATAAATGACCGCGACCTTATTAGTGATGTCACAACCGAAGAGTTCCACCGCATGTCGGGCTATGTGGATCAGCAGGACCTACATGTGGCAACAGCTACCGTTTATGAATCTGTTATGACCTCGGCACTTCTCCGTCTGCCGCGCGCAATGTCGCTTGCGGCTAAAGAAAAACGAGTTCGCGAGGTTTTGATGGAGCTCGGTCTATGGTCAGTTCGAGACTCTAAAATAGGCAAAAATGGTGCCCGGGGTATAAGTGGAGGAGAAATGAGACGCGTATCAATTGCCTGTGAGCTGGTCACTTCCCCGTCTATAATATTCCTTGATGAGCCAACTTCAGGGCTAGATGCCTATAACGCATTTGTTGTCATGGATACCTTATCCAAACTTGCACGCAGATACGGACGGACAGTGATATGCACTATTCACCAGCCACGCGCTGACATTTTTAGCATGTTTGACCAGCTTCTAGTACTTGCTGCCGGACAGATGTGCTACTCGGGGCCAGCTGCCGACATGGTTGACTATCTTGCATCTATTGGCCACCCGGTACCTGAAGGTTACAACGTTGCTGATTTTTCGGTGGACCTGGTTCAGCAAGCAACCGTGATGAGCAATGGCAGTGCTCAGTCTCATAAACCTCAAAAGTCCGATAAAACTTCTTCGGAATCAAGCGATGAAGATGGTTGGTCGCCACTGCTTGAACCCAGCCAACCGTCACTTTCCAAACCAGACTCGCGCCCCTTCTTGATATATGATGCCAACATCAATTTGTCGCAAATTCTTTCTAAATTCAAGGAGAGCTCGCAGTACCACCATATACATGAAGCACTTGACAAGATTACTGGTTCTGAATGGGCGCCTACCAACTTTGAAGTTTCTTCAGCCGGCATGACCCCCCATATCCGCCCAGCCACGCCAATGCAGCAGGTGAAAGTTATATTTTTAAACCTCTACGACCTGGTATGGATTCTGTATCAGCGTCTTGCCGGAAAACAAGTTGGCGTTACGTTTGAAGACAAGCTGAGACCAACGGTTTACGAACAGTTTAAAGTCATTTCGGCCCGCATATTTCGCCATCTTTACCGGGATCCTACTCTAATGTTGGCAAACTATGCATTGTCACTGTTTATTGGTCTTATGTGCGGTGTTTTATTTTACCAGCTAGATAACTCGGTCCAAGGAATGCAAAACCGGCTGGGGCTGCTGATATTTATTCTTGCGTTTTATGGATTTGGTTGTACCACGTCTCTGCTGGTATTCTCGGAAGAACGGTTGCTGTATTTACGCGAGCGTGCCAACGCATACTACAACCCACTTGCATATTTCCTTGCCAAAGTTACCTTTGACCTTATTCCGCTGCGTGTTGTGCCGCCATTGCTTTTAACACTAATTGCATATCCAATGACCGGTTTGGCACCAACTTGGGGCCAGTTTATCAAGTTCTTCAGTACACTTGTGCTGTTCAATTTGACTGTAGCATCGCAAATGCTGTTTATTGGGCTGTTAGCAGAAGAGCTTGTTGTTTCCAATTTCTTGGCATCAATATTGCTGCTGTTTTCGCTTTTATTCGGCGGCCTCATCCTCAACAAGGAATCGATTCCAGCAATTTTCCAAGCACTTTGTCGCTTTTCGTCTTTTAATCTTGCATATGAGGCACTTGCAATCAATGAGCTCCGGCATGCTCACATCGAAGAAGTGCGTTTTGGTCTAGAAATTCAGGTACCATCTGCCTCGCTTATCTCTTCATTTGGTTTCGATTTATTGGCATTTTGGCCTGATGTAGCCATACTCTGCGCAGTGTTAGCCACTTGTTTGGGCCTCTCTCTCTTGTGGCTGACATTTGTTATAAAAGAACGTCGCTAAGTGCATTCAAACTTACACAATTGTATGGCTTTCTTTAACACGATACAGTAGTTCATCTTTTTATTACGATAATTGCTTATATTTATATGTCGTTAAAATGAGTATCTCGAACCATGGCCTTAGCCAGAAGCTAGCACTTGTGGCGTCGCTAACGATACCCGTACATGCCAACGTGCTCCCTACTGGGCTGCGTCAGTGGTTGCCGTGTAGTTATGGCTCTCTCCTTCCCGAATTCCCTCTCCTCTGTACGATTCTGCACCTGCAATTATCCATGTGTGCGCTAACGGTGCGGTATCAATGAGATGTTAAGTGAGTATGAAAGGGAGTGAGTTCCTGATCGTATTTTGTTTATTTCTCGTTGTGCGCACTAGTTTCCCTTTGTTTTTTACATTTGGCGCAGCCGGGATTCGAACTGGTCCACCAGGCTGGCCTACAGGCCAGACCACCTGACCAGTTTGATCATAGGTGGTCATCCTAAACTAGAAATCCAGAAGCTGGCTAAACAAGTACTAATAACTTGAGAAAATGTGATGCAATACTATGTTTGCTAATATCCAATTAGCAAAAACCCAGCTAAAACAAACAGAAGAGGGGGTTATGACTT